>JAODFW021233426.1:0-15425 GCA_027575235.2 Palythoa mutuki | reverse complement strand
CCATAAACGTAGGATACCCACTTGTCACTACCATAAACGTAGGATACCCACTTGTCACTACCATAAACGTAGGATACCCACTTGTCACTACCATAAACGTAGGATACCCACTTGTCACTACCATAAACGTAGGATACTCACTTGTCACTACCATAAACATAGGATACTCACTTTTCACTACCATAAACATAAGATACTCACTTGTCACTGCCATAAACATAGGATACTCACTTGTCACTACCATAAACGTAGGATACTCATTTGTCACTACCATAAATGTAGGATACTCACTTGTCACTACCATAAACATAGGATACTCACTTGTCACTACCACAAACGTAGGATACTCACTTGTCACTACCATAAATGTAGGATACTCACTTGTCACTACCATAAACATAGGATACTCACTTGTCACTGCCATAAACGTAGGATACTCCAACGACTTCAAAGAACGCAATCAGTAACAGAGGCATGTTGGCAGAGAATGTATCGAACATCTGCAGCCAGTATTCACCAGATCGCTGACAGAAAAGCAGCCCAACCAGAAAGCAAACCAAACAAATAAGTCCTAAAGTTTAAAAAGCGGCAGTGAGAACCGATGTAATAATAAATGATAATAAAACAAGGCGCCCATTCTGGAGTTCAGAGCCCTGTACATCTATGAAATTAAGATAAAAATAACTAAGATAACTAAGGTAAGACAAAATGAAGCTAATACCGTAAAATCCCACGTAAAACCCCCGGTTTTAAGCCCCCTCGTATATAAGCCCATCGATTTGCCAACGAAGATATTATTTCGGATATAATCCCCCCCCCGGATATAAGCTCCCCCGTTTGTAAGCCCATCTACCGTATAAGTGTAAGAAGACGTTCCGGTGATTCCAGTGGCATAAGTGTTGTATAATGCATTTGAAATGAATTCTCCATTTCTTGTGACGCACAATAAATGTATTATACTGAAATGCAACTCTAAATGTAATGGTATGTTAGCTTCGATTCGTTTCTCAGATACGTTTTATCTCGTCGTTTCGAGACATTTCTTTTATTCCGCTTATAAGCCCACCCGGATATAAGCCCGCCCAAAACTCCTTATGAAGTTATGTAAGCCCAGGGCTTTAACGTGGGATTTAAGTACTAGGATAACAACGGTAAAATTAATAATTAGAATAACTAACTAAAATAACTACGGTATAAAGGAAAAAAAAGGAAATTGTAAATGAGGACCGGTACAATGAGAGCTTCTAAGAACACACTTTGTTCAAGATACGTTCCTTTTCAGTCAATTGAGTCATGTTTTTGCTTCAAGATGCCGGACTGTTTTTGGATCTGCAGCATCTTCCGTATTACGTCCCAAGAGCCAAATTTACATGCCTCCTGTTTGCATACATCACGCTGCAACTTGTTCTAGTTCATTTGCCTTTTTACAACCCAGGTAAGTTGATGGAAATTTTTTGGCCTACCTGTAATGATTTCCTTCCTCCATGGCACAAGCTTCAGATCATAAATGGGAGTAACTACACCCTCTAGGGTACCAAACATACTGCCTAGTCCTAGTGTCAGCAACATACAGAAGAACAGCGTGGCCCACAGCTGTGATACTGGCAACATGTCAATGGCTTCTGTGAACGCGATGAAAGTTAACCCTGGACCTGATGCAACCTACACGGGAAACGAAACAAAAGCAAAATAAGAACTTTTTAAAAATATGTTTTGTAGTTGTGTATAAGACACAATTGCGCACTTCCAACTATGAACAACAACAGAAAATATAGCAGAACTACTCACCTGGGATAGCCAGAATTCCAAATTTTTACAATCCTCCAACGTAACGTTTTGTGTGTTATTGGTGTTAGCTAGCGCTGTTGTGGAATTCAGAGCAGCATTTCTTCCCAAGCAATCTTTGTAGTTCTGTGTGGCCTAAACAGACACAACACCGTCATATTTTGAGTTAGCGTAATGCTGGTGCTTTGAACATTCTTTTTGGATTATAGCTTTTATCATACTTTATTTTGTTATGCTGCTGCCAAAAAGTACTCCTAAACAAATCAAAAATCTTGTACGACTGTCTACCACAATCCATCTTTTCCCACAAGTTGTCGGTTTTCACGCTAGACAAAAACTCTTCAATCTCCGTCATAAGAGTGCCTGCACAACATTAAACGTCGCATAATGATAAAATAATGGTAGTAGCAGGGTTTGGGTAAAAACCATCAGGATGACGATCATCCACTATGTAGCCCGGCTTGTTTTCTTACAAAGCTTCTCAGTTTTTACAGCATGCATGGGAAAACCGACATTCAAACTGCTTACAAATAGCAGTGGGCGTAATAACACCAGGACCAAGTGATATGTATCAGTTGAAAAATTACGAGAGCGAATTGCCATAGCTACCACCAGTAATCGTTATGTAATAAATAAACGCAAATAGTTTTAACAAACCTTAAATCCCAAGATTGAGAAGATCACAATACTGGCAAACACAGAAGTACTACAGTTGATGATAGAAACCATTATGGCGTCCCGGCGACAATTGTTGTGGATTGGATTGTAGCTTGACATGGCAATGAGTCCTCCAAAAGCTAAGCTAAGTGAGAAGAAAATCTGCGTGGCAGCCTCCATCCAAACTTGAGGACTTGAAAGCTGGTGAAACTAGTTATAATAATACATCCGTTAAGACGTGTTCAATCACATGCCTTGAAAGTATTAAGTATTGAAGTTTTTGAGAAACGTGAAATGTATAAGCTAACATTCAGCGTAATAGCATGTCTACTTGAACTGGCTGATGTGTGGACCTTTAAAAATGTATCTTCGCTCACCATGCAGTAGCCTTGTAGCTCATTGGTAGAGCATCCGCCTGGGATACGGGCAGGTCTTGTGCATGTTCGATTTCCAACTAAAGCTTAGATTTTCTCCCGAGTATTATTTACTGGCTCATCAAAACCAAATTTATTTGCAGTTGACGTGAAATTTCAAACTATCAAATAGTTTTAACAACCCGAAGCCGACTTTATTTAGAGAAAAAGAGAAAGCACTGATCGCGTTTAGAGTTCTGTGGAGTTCTAAGATGTTTTTTTTACCACTTAACGTGATCAGATTTTGGAATCAGAGATTTCGTCAATGTCTAAACATATCAGAACATGCAGAACAATAAAAACTTAAATGACTCTGGTAGCTGTTATCTATTTGTGCATTCGTGTAAACGGAAGTCACTTCTAATTGTGCATTCGTGTAAACGGAAGTCACTTCACTATACATTCATCATGGAGACAATTTACAGACAGCTAAATACCTGTGGCTTAAACATGTGCGCAATTCCAGCGCTCGATCCCTCCAGAGTAATGCCGCGCACAAAGAAGATTGTGAGCACAATATATGGAAACGTTGCCGTGAAATAGACAGCCTGGCGGAAAAATCAGAAAAATTAACATTTGCCACTTCATAACTTCACGTTTGTAATGCTTATACAAAAAAAAAATGGTGATAATCTTGTTCAATTCAAATTCAACACAAAATTTTTAAATAATTAAAAAAAGAAATTTTGTCAGCATATTTGTCTTTATGTAGTTCGACCGTCGCTATCAAGCGACATTATCAGTAGTGAAACTAATTCACCACATTTTCTACACAATAAATGCATAGCACCTTCCCGAATGGACACAAAGGGACTGATTACTGTAGCTATTAAAAAAGTGAAATTTTATACAATGATAGTGCAAAATAATTACACTGAATTATTCTCACTAAGCTAAGAAGATAAAAAGGGGCTGTTTACCATGTTCATTCAATTTCGGTTGTAGTATGTATTTTATAAAGAGGTCTTCAGATATTTGCTCTTACGGTCATAGAATAAGTTAGTCTCTGGGATTTTTAAATCAACAGGTGGATGGCCACTGTCAATACTGTGTTTTAATACTGCAGACTTTATGTCTTATGCGCTGTAGTCCTTGATTCTCTCGTCGAGTCTTCTAGCCGATTCTCCAAAGTATGTTTCGTTACAGGTGGGCTCCGGCTGCTCTGTCATATAAACAAGGTCGTATCTTTGTGTTATAGGAGTTTTGTTTTTCACGCTGAGGCGGGGAAAACTTTTAAAATTCATCATCTGAAATGCACTACCATGAAACTACGCCAAATTTAACGGTTCCCCGAAAAGAAAAGATAGAAAAAGATAAAAGACGCTTCTTTTCTCACCTTTCCTGCCGACTGAACTCCCTTCATCATGCACAAGAAGACAACAATCCAAGCGAGCAGCAGGCAAAGGGGCAAGTGCCACACCACCCCTCCACTCTCCTCAATACTTGATGATGTGTGCAGTGCTCGCCTGTACCAGTAGAATTTTGTGACACCAGCGTGCATGCACTCCGTGTACTCCAGATGGGTTGCATTTGTGTTCTCTGGGCAGTGAGAGTAGGGCAGCGGGTTCTGCCATGACGCAAACAGGTAATAGAAACACCATGCAATGATCATGTTGTAGTACAGACCAACAAGGAAGGACACGATGACGGAGGCAATCCCTACCCCACCCAGGTAGGGTGAAATGGCATTCCAGACTCCCAGGGAACCACGACGTAAACTCTGTCCAATGCCCAACTCAAGAAAAAAAAGAGGAATTCCCAGCAGAACGAGGCAGATGAAATAGGGTATCAAGAAAGCCCCTAAATGGAAATATTTAGTTTTACAATTAATTTTTTTCTCTATTTAACAACCATAAAACAAACTGTTATTACACTTACTGTCTTCTAATACGCCCTAATAAATTGAAGCAGCAACACCACTGTCAAAATGTTAGCATTAAAAGCTTAAAGGTGAACATCGACTGAAACAGAATATCCGAAACAGTGGATCGGGTTGAGAATATTCGTCGAAATATGCAAATAATATAAATACTTTTATAACAGTAACGGTTGCAGAGTTTAACGAGCATGTTAGGCAAATATTTAAAACTACGTTTTTAGAAGGAGTATTTTTCGCTGATTTACTTGTGTAAAGCGCTTCATGGCAAGAATGAAACACGGTTTGACGTTGTCTTTTGCTTTATAGTAGACATTTTTAGATACAAAAAATAAAGGTTTAAATAGCACAAAATGTAAAACTACTTTAAAAGCAACCATGACATTCTTCATAGTGTGTTTTTGACATGTTTCGGTAGCATCTACTGCCATCATCAGAATGCTTGTGACTACCGGTAGCGATCTAAGAAACAGTTACATGCAGATATCATATAATAGAACAATAAATACATACTGCTCTTAGAAATAAACAATAGTAGAGAATAGTATAGTATATTAATGATAGAGGTCTAAATTAGCGTGGTACAATTGTCGATTCAGCGAAGGCAAAAGGAAAGTGTTTTAAACCCTCGCTGAATCGACCAATTATACCACGCTAATTTAAACCTCTCTCATTTGTGTTCATTGTCTTAGCTATTGCACACAACAGTAGTACTTTGCCGCACTTGCATTTCACTCAAATGAACAAACTTTGGCCCAGAGAATCCTCGCGCACTAGCCAACTCAACTACTCATGAAAGTGCTACGTTTCCAGAGTGGTGGTCCCTGATGGTGTAGTGGTTAGTATTTCCGACTCAAGACAGGAAGACGTGGGTTCGATTCCCGCTCGGGGCGTATATGACAATTTCCGGACGAGTGTATTTATTTATTCAGTACAACCTACAGTTCACGAATGAGAATTGATTTAGAAAAGAACATTTAACTATACAAAAAAATTGCGATAGGATATTATTTAAAAAAAACAGCTCAAAAGCTAGACCACGTTTCAACGTTTTCATAACATCATTATCAAGTCAAAAAGGTTAAGAAATTGTAAGTCTCAAAAACTAGCATGAACAATAATAGCTAATCAAATGTCAGTAACAAAGAAAAATTTTACTGGTTAACAAAAAGTTTTGCACGTATTGAGTCCTTTTGGGTATTTAAATTAGGTTTGAGTTTCTTAGAATAAAGCATTTTGAATACTAGGAAATCAAACTTTCTCTGCATGACACTTTCTCAAAATGTTAAAATGGCTCTCATTCATCGCCGAATTGTTTAGGTTCACTCAACGCGAAAAAAACGTCGAAACGTCGTCTAGCTTTTTGAACTTTTGATGTTTTTAAATGTTCTATCGCAATATTTTATTGTTGAATACTTATACAGTTTCCCGTATTGTTACAAAGCTACTAGTCAGGTATTTTGAAGTACAAAAGTATCTTTAAGTGCGACAGGTGTTTTAAAAAAATTGACAACGCTCTTGAGAAGTGAGACCTTCAGACTTTTATAAGTGTCATTATTTGAAATGAAAAGTTGTTCACCTCCATGAAAATGGGGGCCGGGGAAAAATGACCAAGAAACCTCGATAGTATGTTCGAGATTTTTAAAATATGTCAGCAAACACTGTAAAATTGTTGTCCCTCAAATCCACTTTCTGGTGATTTTTCTTCGCAACAACAAATCTAACTTAACAGAACACAGTGATGTTCCCAAAAAAAACATGTCTTAGCACCTTACAACCTTACAGCGGGTTCGATCACCATTCAGTTTAGTACTATATATAGAAATAATTGATAAGTATTACTAAGTATTACTGGGTGTATCCTCAACTCTGGTGGGAAATATCTACTGCAATATTAATATATCACAAGAGTTACTCATATACGACCACAAGTAAACTACCTGCTGCTCAACATGGCCGATATCAAACGTACTCTTTTTTAGCAAGTTTTTCGGACCTTATAGTAGTTATACAGTTCATCTTGACCTCACACATACTGTGCAAAATACGCCCTCCCTAGACACATTTTTGGTTAGCGCAGTTGCCCGTGCGGGGAGGCCTGCAGTATATGTTTTTTTCAACAAGTATTTCTAAATCAATTTTTGAATTTTTGACAAACCTCAAATCATTTGTTGTGTCCATGCGAAGATTTCCTGGTCTCTTGTAAAATTTTTCAAAAAACCCTGACTTGTTCCTCCTTTCAACCACTCTTTTTCCCAGACAGATTTTTCACGTTGTTTAATTTTTTCGTCTCATGGCAATACACCATTTTGCTAATGCAAATTTTTGGTAGATCCATTCCCTTGTAGAGGCAAAAAGTCATTACTCGGTCAAATTTGGGCTCATTAATTCAGCATCAACACACTTTTTGCCCCAGCAAAGGAATGCATCGAGCAAAAAACAAGTGCCGACGGAGGCGTGTTCTACACAATATCCGATTTCCCCAATTAAAATTTTTCCGTCTCAATTTCTTTTGATCAGCTGAATACTGGTTGTGGAAATAAAAGATATTGATCAACGTCTTATCGCAGCTACACCTTGGAAAATCAATGGTTGTAGCCTGAAATACGAATTCCTTACAACGCAAAGAATGCACGCATTCCTCTCTACTTGACAACGAACCAGCAGTGAGTCGTTAGATTGATAAATTATTTCCCGCCAGTCCAACAGTAGCACCTCTCACCGTTCTGACGTAAACTGTAAACAAACTGTGTTCATACAAAATTAAAAACCAAGCCACGTGTTTGTACCAGAGTGCACGATCAAACTACACTAAAACTACGACCTGTTCTGGCGATTACTTAGGTCCACGGTCAAATATCATAAACAAATAACTTGAATAAACCATAGATATTCAAACTCGGCTTCGATTTTGTAAGCTTTTTTAGGTTTCCCACACACCAGTATGCAAATTACCATTCATTCGGAGATAAGAGAATCGTCATATTTCGTTGCCCCGTGGAAGCAAAACCTCTAGTGACTCTAGTCTCTACGGCTAACTGCTCAAAATTGTCGTGCAAGACCGCCGCCATGTACGCAATAAAATAGTTCAATGTAAGGTCAAAACCGAGGGAAAAACTTATATCGATTTAGTTTCTTGTTAAGAAGAACAAAATATGTGACGATAGTTTATATAATACAATGGGTTAGCGTGGTGTCATAAACTAACGTCAATATTTTACATCGGCATGATCAGCACACAAGAAATATTTCCTGATAGGATCGTAGATTAAAATTTTCTTTTTTCGTTCTAGCATAGCACATCATACCAATTTGTGGTTTATTTAATATAGAAAACTAAAACAATCGCTACAAGAAGCCAATATTGAAGTAGCAAGTATCAACATATTCCGATGTTCAAAATGCGTTTATTTACTTGATAGCCCAGCAGAAGACAATCCGGCGTCTCTTGAATTTGCTTCAATTTGCATAAACTATCACTGGTCGAATTTCAGAACTTAAGCACTTCAGTCATTAATTTTAAATAACCTTTTTGCTTTGCCAAAAATTTCTATTGATGAAAAAAATAGTTTAACTCTATTGCCTCTCGTTTTGTAGGTAGTTACTCTACCCCAATCGGCGGCCGGCGGACTTCGTGCATAGCTGACAATGAGTAGATCTGCACTGGAGTACGTGGAGTAAATTTTATTTTTGGTGCCTGTCGCAGAGACTGCAATTGTGAAACTATAACTATATAGCATTTACACACTCAAAAACTTGATTTCTTAAAATAAGAAGGGTTTGAAAATTCTAATAGAGAACGATAGGCATGATGTTGTGTTTGGACATTCTGTTTGTTTGGAGAGTGCACGATGTGACTCATGTACAACCATCGACGTTTTGAGCGAAACATTCTACAATTAACCGACTTGCTTTTTGGTTCTCAATTGACTTTCCCTTTAGTTTCATTAGTATTACAAAACGTAACGGTTAAATAATAGAAGATTTCTTTACAGTTTGAGATAATTTTGTGTCACTTAACAGTAAACATATCAGAAATACCAGGCGGCCTTGCTGGTGATTGAAATAAAAGAATGAATGAAAACCATTTTTAGTCATTTTTTCGATTAGAAATAAAAAGATGCTACAGTATAATGCTACTTACCTCCACCATTTTTTTGGCAAAGATACGGAAAACGCCACACATTTCCAAGACCAACAGCAAACCCGACAATTGCCAATATAAATTCAATTTGGTTGCCCCATTTATCTCGCTCTTCATAAATCTTTACCGTCACACCGCCATTTTCAGCCCCATCCAAGTCAGAATTGAGTGTCACTGCAGCTTCGCAGAAGGAGATATTTTTAACATTTTTGGAATCCCGATTACTCCCCATAGTTGGCACCAAAAGGATTTTTCCCCCTCAGTTGCTATTAGATTTCCACCTCGGGGTTTTGAATGTTGTGGTTGGGTAACACTGCGTCTCAACCGGCCGCTAGTCAGTGTGACACGTTGCTCAATCAAAGACCACGAGGAAGTGAATGAATTCAAATTTATTCAGCTGACAAACGCTGAATCGCTTAACTCGTCAATTGTTGAAGTGTTACTTGGTGTAAGGAAATGTTGATCATCAACAATTGTTCGCTGGCTTTTGAAATGGTTAAAACCTCTGTCTGCAAGAGAACAGTTCATCTTATCAGAATTACAAAATTACGTACAATATCGTCGAAATGCCTCACTAGAATAGTACAGTGAAGGCCCTAAAACAACCGAGTATCTGTATATTTCGTTCACACATTTAAAAGTTAATAGAAATAAAACATAACCAAGTGTAAACATTGCGATTAACACAACCAAAACTTTTGTGAACGACGTTAAGTTCACTGTTTATGAAAATTACTTGCGGACGGCAGTAAGCTAGAAAGACTGAAGTCAAAGAAACAAAAAAAAATACTTACTTCGTCGTTTCACTCTGCACAAAACTTGATCAAAGTTGATCAAATTGTTGAGAATAAAAGAATTTTGAGTAAAAGACTCGTCAAACCAGAGAAAACAAAAAGTAACTTAGCATATTATCTGATTAAACTACACAAAACTGCCTGATGAGGACAGGAAAATCGTCCGAAAACAAAAACCTTCACTTATTTCTTCCAGGTTAACAGTTAAAAAACAGAGTATCTAACCGAAATTAAAACAACAAGAATTTTTTTTTCTAAGAACAAGGCGAAAAACCAAGTTTCTTTGTTTTCTGTCAATTACTAGCCTTGTCGATTTCAAGTCTTTCAATACGGGTAACGACGTCTATCCACAAGCCATTGCGTTCGCAAAAATGGCGCTAAAAATTTATTTCCCGCCATTTCGGCCTGAATTATGCTTACAATGTTTAACCATTGATGTCCTTTCGTTTTCTGCCAATTTTCAATGCCATAGTTTCAATAAAGTAAAATAGTTACCAAGAATTGAAATGAAGACAAATTACGTTGCGTCTAGCATTTGAAGGACTTGTTAATGAATATTTATTTGAACCTCGGTCATGTGAGAGTCACGCTGACCAAATAAATCGAGCTAATTAATATTGTTTTGGTTGCCGTTGGATCGTGGCTGATATAAAGAGAATACATCGTTAAATTTTTTTAAAGACTATACAAACCACTGCAATGACAACTGTAACACAAGACTAGTATCACTGCAAAGCCACGGCGCTCCTTTGTAAGTCTCTTACTTAGTCGTGGCCGTTACCGTAAAGATTGGCTGAAGGGTATCAATACTATGCCTAGGGCTTCTTGGTTTTTCACATTTGTTCTGTTTTCATTTTTGTAATTTTCTAACAAAAAAGTGAACTCTAATTATCACATTTATTGTTTTTTTTTTTTCATTTTAACTTTTTCTATCACTGTCATTATTTTTAACAACGACCGTCAAAAGCGTCAGTTTGAAGCTAACGAGATGCTGCTAGGAGCAAATGCGAAAAGCTTCTACTTTTTCAAACACAGTCGCTGGCTAAGCATGCCACAAAAACACTTTAGAACACAGACGCAAAAATCATCGCAAATCGCAGTTTTTCTGAGAAGAAATTTTTTTTTAGGTAATGATCGACAAGATCAGTTTGCATAAAGTACTGTCAGTCAATCAATCAACTTGGGAGTCCATATCTGATTTGTTCAAGTTTTCGAAAATTCTTGCCATGTCTATACAATGGCAGGACGTGTTGACTGTTCCCAAGGGAGTTCCGTCCACTCTTTTATTCAAAAGCTCACGGAGTTTTAATCAACGAACAGGGCAGAAATTGGGGAAATAGCATTCGTTTTGTCTTTTCGAGTAAATTTTTTACAGCTACAAGATCACAAGTTTGTAACAAAAGTTGAATTATAGTCCTCTCTTACTATTCAAAGTGTTTATAAACTTACGATTATAGAGAATTCTAAAAGTCAAGAAATATATCGTTGCATATTTACGACTATTGCATCCAAATGCAAGCACAAAGCTAAACAAAACCGTGTGAATGGGGCACTTTCCTGATTACAGAATCAACCGCCAATTTTCAATAAAAAGTTAATTAATGGAACAGGCAACAACAACAACCAAAATGTAAAAGTTAAGAAAAATAACTGACAGTCAATAGTATAGGACTGACAGTATAGGAGATAAAACTGACTGGTGCCACGCGCTGGCTCGATTGGTGCCATAGTTTGTTGATTCTATAGAACACTTGACAGTGGGCGCGTTTGATATCGTTTAATATAGAAATCATACATTACCTTAGAATACCTCCATTGAAGAAATTTTATCTCTTCCATACATAACTGAAGATTGATTGTTTTTTGCATCAAGACCAAGAAAAAAGTCTGTTTATAAGTAGTTAAGAAAACTATATTTGATAGTATACTATAGTATTGTTAGTACTGTCAGTTTTCAAGTTTTCCTAATCTAACTGCTTTTTCAAACCGCATAAATACATTTTCGTTCTATTGCGTCAGACAAAGTTTTTAAGATTTCATTTACCGTGGCAGACGCATTGTTATGATATGCTAATATCCACGCAAGGATTCGCAGTATCAAAAGACAAATTTCAATTGTTTTAGCGAAGTCGACAAACCGGTTTTTTGTCACTTTTCTTTTGAGAAATCGAGAACGCTATCGTTTGTAGGTTAGTAGTTTGTATTATAAAATCTCCTGTACCTAATAAATCTAAAGAAACAGAAAAAAACCGAACATATTCTCCCCCTTTTAAGTTACTGTACGTTGTTGATGTATTCAAGTTTTTATTTTGGTTCAAAAGCATGTGACGCATTTAAGAAATGTCCTGGCGGCAAACTAAAATTTATATGGAAACAAACGGCCGAAGTTAGACTCTACAGCTGATTAGTTAAGACCCAAACCCCCAACCATTTGATACGTCTGTTTGTAGCGTGTGAAAGTTAACCACGAGGATATCAAGGCATTTCTTTCAAACGTTTCATTGATAAATAATGGAAAGAGGTTCACAAATAATATTCACTAGAAGATGACCCTTCGATCTTTGGACTTTAGTTTAAACGATTTTGTCCTATCTTTAGATGAACCAAGAGTGTGCTATCTATTGAAAAAACGATAAAGCCATCAACGGATATCGTCGACAAAATATGAATATACGGCATACTCCAAACCTCTAAGCGCCATCCATTTCTTTTACACGTGGAAGCTAAATATGGCGAACCTGTTTGCTTAGGACTTTATCCTTTGGATTTTACAAAGATTTTTTTCTTTTTCACAGGCCTTTTTCGTAAATAAAAATGTAGGGTAACTCCGCTTGCGATACAGAACGAATAAATCCATGAGAGAAACAAAGTTGACTGCTGAACAGTTGGCGCGAAGCGATACCCAGTAACAAAGTAGAACGACTGAATGAAATTTGGGTTGTTGTAATATTCGAATACATTATTCTCCTTGGGGTTTTTCACAAAAGTGAAACAAGAAGATCTAAGACTCCGTTTTTCTTATGTATCTATAACAAAATCTTTAAATACCGATTATAAAAGATATAAAAAAAGGTCACAGATTTAAAATTTATACACGATATTTCGTCCTGTGACACGCGGTTGTACCGTTTCGAGATGGAGCCGGCGAATTCACCAAGGCGCGAGATTGCAGTAAGAAAACCACTAAGGTTGACTGTTTTTTACTTATATAACACAAATGATAAATTTAGTCCGATAAGAAAGTCAAGGATAAACTATTCTTACCTTAAAATGATAAAAAAAGTCCAATCTTTATTCCCGTCCACGTGCTCTAGCAGCCGAAAACAAGTGAAAACAAGAGCATTCGTATGTGCGCATATATCAGTCTAACAATAGCCAATCAGGATTAAAGTTCCACTGAATAAACATAGTAAAATATTTTCTTACGTGTTTATTTTTCTACAAAATGTTTAAAACGCACAAAATTAAACATCTAAAACTTAAAGGTTGAATGTAAAGACTGACAAATTGTAACGTTCATATTTGGGATGAAATATATCGCCGTTCACTGTTTAAAAACAAATTACGCTTAAAAATTCTTTCGCAACTTCTGATAAGATATTCATTCAAGAGAACAAATGAATAAAATGTGTAAATGATTGAGTCACGCTTCTCCTTATTATTAGGATTATTTCGCAAGACTATCAAAACTGAAAAACACTCCGCGTGGCTGACAAAAAAAGAAAAAGTCTGCTCATCCTTGTGGCTTATGACATTTTTAAAAAAAAATCAATGCGTTTTAGAATGCCATTTAAAATCAAAACTGAAAGAAATAAAATTGCTCAAAAATACTCTGATTCCACGTTTACTTTGTGTGCTGGTACTTCGTGATAGACTTAAAACACTGAATCCGCCATCATTCAATAGTTAAAAGCAGTTTTGTTCCTTAATTGACACCTTCCGTGTCGACAGGAGTATTTGACCTTAGTGAAAGTTTTAGCAGTAAGCTGAGTGGCTATTTTTGACATATGTATTCAGTTTAGTAAACATGAAAAATAAAATAGGTTTTATGTCGAGTGCTTGTAATGTTACGTAAACTCAGCTCACTATTGGTATTTGTAAAACACAGTTAGAACTACGAAAATATATATATACCAAACAATTAACCGCCTCACTTAACTCTGAGCTGAGAATACTCTACCGCAGAATATTAACAGGACCCCTGCAAGGAAAATGGAGTATATTGCATTTAAAGTCGGTGAATATGAACAGGTATTAAACTGAGGAAGATGGCTTTGCGTTAAACATCTCCCGGCATACAAGAACGAAACTCGGACCTTGAATTGTACGTCAACGACGGCTACTGAAGGTCCGGGCCAAACGTAGAACTTCACATGTCCATGTGCCGAATCAAATGTGCAAATTCTGATGTCTTAAGTTTGGCACATGTGACTCCGATGTTTGGCCTCAGCTGGGAACATCAAACGAATTTTGCTACGACTAATTTGTTGAGGCAGAACTGACCTCCAGCTTAAAAACAATGTTATTTCTCGTGTTCAAACTTTTTCTTTTATTCTTAAGAAGTCAAGGTGCCTTGATTTTGAAAATTAACTAAAATGACTTTGAAAATTAACTTAAATAGCTTCGCACACGAAATGTGAACATGAAACTAACTTTGCTATGACAAATTTACCGAGGCAGAACTGACGTCAACCCATGAATCTTTATAACACATTTTAAGCTATATTAATGTAAATTTACAGCTCGTAATAATAACAGAACTAACCTAGTTAAATGGAGGTTTTACTATCTACTATATTGATACCACATTTTTGTAAGTTAGTCTTAATGGAGAAGCTCCGTAATAAGGACTAATTTTTCAGATAACATACACGTACCCTTGTTCAAAGTAATTTCGTGATGTGTAACTAATTGTGGCTAAATATTAAACTGAAACTGAAACTGAAGCTGCATAGGACACCACATCGGGCGTTGCTACAGGAACTCCTGATGGCACGCAACCTTAAAACTGCACGTTGAAATGCAATGTCAAAGGCGAATGCTGTTCATAGAGGAGGAAACAGAAATATATATCTGAAGATTCCTTTTCCTTGAAGTGGAGAGGATTGTCTGTCCCGTTGTTGCTTTGAATGTGTTTTAACTAACTGCACTTTTACAAAACTGCTGCCACGCCCACAGTATCATATACAATCATATGTTGCTTCCGACTGCATATTGAGAAAAAGTTAGATTACGTTCATATATATTATCCAATAAGCCCAAGCAAATACAAGATGTAAATACATTCATGAAATGAATTGCAAAAGCAAAGCAAATCAGAAGTAGAATTTAGAACTTGTTGTCTCTATTGTTGTCAGTTACCACTTCCTTCGTTCTTCAAGTAGCAGCTGGTAGACATTTTAGAGCCCAAATTAATGGTTTAAAAATTTGCGGCATAGCACTGATATGTTTATTCGACTCTCAACAATAGTTTACAAGCAAAAAAATTTGCTTGAGTATCAAAAGGGTAAATATAAACTATCAATACTCTTCCCCACCACAAGCAAATTACAAGTAAACAAACAAAATGTGTACATCTACATTTATTTTAATTCGCCTTTACTGCATGTTTTTATGAATAGTTTTGCAGTCAATGAACTATTGATAAGATGTGGGTTTTCCTTGGGTTCCATATATATTGACTGGCCTGAACAAATTGTTCGTTGTAAATGTGTCACGTTAGTAAGCAGAACGATATCCTTTCAAGAGAGAACCGT
>JAODFW021232494.1:0-15433 GCA_027575235.2 Palythoa mutuki | reverse complement strand
TATGATTGCTTATTCTAAATTTGGTAAATGTTGTTCTTTGTTCGTTATTTCTAATTGCTCTCAGGTACAATTCTTCACAATAATCTATTTTGAATGATTTATAAAGGTCAAGTTTTCTTGATTTAGATAACTTATCTTTCCAGAATTTAACATACGTTTCTGTCATTATTTTTTGATAATATTTGCATGCACTATTTGTGACTATAGTTTCTAAATTATCCGTATAGTTGATATTATAAAGATCTAAAATTTGTTTGATATTTGTGTGAAAACTTGACTTATTTTTGTTTGATAACATTTCAGATATTTTAAAAGCCTGCTTAGCTAAAGAGTTTTCTGGCAATTCAATCATTCGTGCAAAATATTTAAGTGTTCGCAAATCAATTAATAACTTTAAAGGAAATCTACCTAGTTCAGCTCTACAAGCGATGTTTGTCGCTTTGTTATTGACTCCGAGGTAATATTTGCAGAAACGTAAATGGACTTTTTCAATCGGACTTTTTTCCCAAGTTTCAAAACTATGTTTTGTATAAGCACCCCAGATTTCACATCCATATGATAGAATTGGAATAACCATTGTTTCAAATAATTTGTTCGCATTTTTTGTTGCTAATTTCCTGAGATCAACATAACGGGTGAGGCTATAAAGAGCGTGTAAAGCTTTTTCTTTTGCCTGTAATTGATTTTCTGCAAAGTTTCCGGTAGAAGAAACTTTGACTCCTAAATAAGTATATTCATCGACGATTTCTAGTTGCTTGTTGTTAATGAAAAATTTGTTTTGTTTTGATTTTTTTGATGATTTTGCGCTGAATATCATAACTTTCGACTTCTTTTCGTTTACTGATAACTGCCACCTACTGCAAAAGGACGCGACAGCATTAATACAGTTCTGTAAGCCAACTTTTGATTTAGATATTAAGATTAAATCATCAGCGTATAAAAGTGTGTTTAGTTTTGTTCCGTTGGGTAACGTGAAAGGATCTGTCAAAGGGTTAGAGGCTATATGGTTTGGTAAATCATTCAGGTATAAGTTAAATAGAAGGGGGCTTAGAATGCACCCCTGTCGTACTCCGCGCACATAGGGAAAGTAATCGGTTCTCTTCGTACCAAGCTTTATGTAACACTTTGATTTAGAATACATGCTTTTTATAATGTCGTAAATTCTTCCTCCAATTTTGTTTCTTTTTAGTTTATTAAGTAAACCTTCATGCCAAACAGAATCAAAAGCTTTCTTTAGATCAATAAAGCAGGCATAAACTTTACTTTTGTTGTTTAGTACATATTTATCGATTAAACAACGCAAAGTAAAAATATGGTCCGAAGTTCTATGATGAGGTAAAAAACCTATTTGAGAGTTTGTGAGAATATTATTTTCGTCTAAGTATGAAAGCAATCTTTGATTTAAAATCAAACAAAGGAATTTGATACACAAAGCAGCTTGATACACAAATTCCTCTGTAGTTACTTGGGTCATGTCACAATCCACTTTTAAAGATGGGCGTCAAGGATCCTTCACTCCATGTATCAGGGAAAATACCGGAAAGATAGATCAAATTAAACAATTTGTGATACATTGGCATAAGAAAATTTACGCTGCTCTTGATCATTTCGTTGTTTATGTTGATAGTGATAGTGAAAGTTACAGTTACAGTGACAGTGTTAGTGTTAGTGATAGTGATAGTGATAGTGACAGTGATAGTGAGAGTGATAATGTTAGTGACAGTGATAGTGATAGTGATAGTGATAGTGACAGTGTTAGTGATAGTGATAGTGACAGTTACAGTGACAGTGACAGTGTTAGTGTTAGTGTTAGTGTTAGTGATAGTGACAGTGACAGTGATAGTGTTAGTGACAGTGATAGTGAGAGTGACAGTGGTAGTGGTAGTGGTAGTGTTAGTGATAGTGCCGGTAACAGTGACAGTGACAGTGACAGTGATAGTGATATTGATAGTGATAGCTTGATGCTGTCCTGTGAGGCTGGTGATGGTGATAGTGTTAGTGACAGTAATAGTTATAATGACAGTGATAGTGATTGTGTTAGTGATAGTGACAGTGATGGTGATTGTGACAGTGATAGTGACAGTGATAGTGATAGTGACAGTGATAGTGTTAGTGATAGTGATTGTGACAGTGATAGTGACAGTGTTAGTGTTAGTGATAGTGATAGTGACAGAGTTAGTGTTAGTGATAGTGATAGTGACAGTGATAGTGTTAGTGTTAGTGATAGTGACAGTGTTAGCGATAGTGACAGTGATAGTGACAGTGTTAGTGACAGTGAGAGTGTGGAAATATTTAATATATTGAGCAAATACAGTGCTGGCGCCGAGCGAGACTCGAACTAAGGACAGTAAAGCTCGATATCACTTTCTTGAAGTATTTGGACATCAAATTTTGCTTTTGAACTCGTTGTGCAAAATATTAGATTTATAATGAATTACAAAATAAAAATATTTCTCTTTATCAGCGATAACATGTTTATATCTTGATTAATAGGCAGCCATGGTAAATTTTAACACAATTCAGCCTTTGGCTGCAAGGATAAGAAATAAAAAAGAAACTGAGATATTCAGTAAGATAATATAATATACGGACTGTACAAGCACCGCTTAGCTTTGATTTAGGTCTAAAACACGACTTGCGGAATTCCGAATTATCGAACGCACATAATTAATCTTTGATTATTACTAATATTAATATTAATGATGACGATGTTATAATATTTATGTTAATAAAAATGATGTGTTATTTTGCGGATATCCATAAAGAGGTTCATTATATTTTACAGGCAAATTCTCACTCGACAACGCATTAATCATATTCTTAAACGGAACTGTAAGGATGAGTCTAATATCACGATGGTTTTCTCTAGTTTCAAATTGCAAAATTAGATAACTGTCTGGCGTGAAAGACCCGATCCCCAAAGGGCTCATATATATTGTTGTTTATACATTCATTTGCTCAAGCTGTGGAACTTGCCCTGTCGAAAAGACCTCCCGTCATAGACCCTATGCAAAAATGACGGCTATTTTAGTATTCTTTTGTCTATATTCAAATGAGCTTTTCTAGCCTCGTCCTAGTGTTAAACATTGAAAAGAGTATATTTCTCCAGACGAGGCTAGTAAGGTGGCGAATTTGAATGAAGACAAAAGAACATTTAAATCGCTTCCATCTTTGCATAGGGTCTGTTCTGCAACAAGGATCAATGAAGACCTTAAATACGATAAGACCTCGCACGTATATGTCTTATGAAAGTTGTCAGCAGAAATGCGCGGCTGACTGTTTTTCCTTCGTAAGTCAGGCCGCAAACATTTCACAAATTAAAATCAAAGAAGATATTCATACCCCTTTATTTAATATAATATATTTTTTCAATTCATTTATATGCTATGTGCAACCTGAATTTGTTATTCTGATGAAGGCATGAGGCATGCCGAAACGTGAATTTCTTTCAGAATAATATGGATCTTAATCAAATTCTTAACTAACTAACAAGAAAAAATGGTAGAAAGTATAACTGTACATTTTATCATACATAAATATCACAAAATAAGTACTATAAATTTCTGAAATTAATAAAAACTAGACCCATAAAATACGTGAACTCAGGCTTTTCTTTAAGTCTTAATTGGAACATGTTAAGTTTAGTTTCGAAAGGAAAACAAAAAAAATTCCTTGAAAGAAAAATAATCTGTGCGAGATTCACAACGTATTTTAATTGTCAGAGGAAAGAAACTGCAACAATATTTTCAAGTAATCAATTAACGTGACTGCAGCTCCCAACATTCTAGACGTGTACAGCAACCTGTTTGCGTCTGATACTTGTTTAAAATTTAGATCACTCTGTGAAAACAGTTTGATACCTCGGCAAAAATGACAAAATTATTTGATCATTCCCCCTTTTTTGAAACAAGAAAGAACATTGTTCACATGAAATTGACGCTGGCCATGTTCTTTGCCCTCGATATGCTAAGTAGATCCTGCGCGCTAATTGGCTAATTTTTGACAAGCTAGCTGTCAAGAACTGCGTTTTGAATCTAATGGCTGGAAAAACGATCCCGAATTTAAAACTCGGGCTTTCCACAGCAAGCCCGAGTAAAAATTAACATGATTTTGTCACTAAGGCACGGTTTAAACGTTGCATTTTACAGGTGCCGAATCTATCATATGCATGTGAAGTTCGACGTCTAACTCAATTAAACTCGGCGGATTTGAATTAAATGCGACTTGAGTCGCATCTTCGACTGAGCCAGTGGGACATCTGATTTTTAAATGTGCCGACCTAAATGCATAAATTATTTTAGTTTTTGTTTATTCCCGAGCTAGCGGCAGTTTTTGCTACTTGATATGCACAGATCAGTTAACAGTAATTGTATATCGTGCCAAATTACACCGCTTGCCTCCAGTTGAATCTGTTCCTAAATTGGAGCAGGCTATTACCCAAAATGGTGCTAAATGCCAAGAACACACACAAAAATATATTGGGAAAGACGAAGAGCTGGAATGTTAGAGCGAATATCTAAAATTGAAAACGATAAAATTTTTAATGTTTTATACTAGATTTTATGCGGAAATAATAATAACGGAACAACAGAAAAATATACACTACAACATGAAGTAATTTTTCTCCACTTCCATAAAAAGTGCTGCCTCCAATACAAAAATAACGACTTGATCTTGGTATGTTTGAGAATATGAAATGACAATTGGCCTGGGAACGAATCATAAATCCCTCTCATGAATAAAATGTGACAGCATCAGATAAGACGTCAAAATCAAATGCCGAATTTAATAACTTAAGTCGATCCAAATTGGAATTCGGCACGTTTAAACCAGGCCCAAAATAGAAATGAATGTCAAATGCAATCGAATTTGAAAGAAAACAAAAAAGGCCTATTTAATGTAATCATTTTTTCCCAAAATATAATTAGGGTGGTAAATTCCAATTGACATAAAAAAACATGCTACTAGAAAACATTTTGGGAAATTTTAAAATACCTTAAAAACATTACAAAAAAATTGAAGTTTGAACCCTTCTCTTGCCAGTTTTAATAATTAATTAAGAGAAAGACTGTTTCATAATGTTGGTCCAGTCAGACAGACGACAAGTGCGATCTACATTAGTTTTCAGATGGGTAGGGTACTGTTTAAAGTTCATTTGAGCTAGAGCGAATACTGTAAGAGTTAGAACGGTGGTGTAGTGGGTCTTCGGTATAAGGAGAAGCGAGGTCATTAAGAGTGCATCAGGAGGAGGATCTTGAACTGAATGCTGTACTGATGGAACAGGAAGCCAGTGTACGATCAAATTTTCTTGTGAGTGAGGACAGGGGAAGAGTGTAGTCAAACAAGTATACTTTTATTACAGGGAATTGAGGTTGTCAATTCTGGAACTGAATGATGATGGAATGAATAATTATCTCTAGACTGTCTTTTGATTGATATTTTCTTATGGCACAGATGGTGATAATGCGAGAATTTGCACATTAGAATCAACATGATCTCCTTGTCATGCATACCTAAAGAAATGGTTCATAGGTAGCGCGCATCTATCCAGTTATTGAGCACGCGGGAGGTTGCTAAAGCACTCAAAAAGCCAGAGAAGCACTCAGCTACGCTTCGTGCTTGTCTTACGCTTTTTTCGTGCTTAGCAACCTCTTTCGTGCTTTGCTTTGTTGATCAAGTTTTGAAATCTCCATACGTCGCACATATGAATGAGTGGAAAAGGCGCAAAAGTTTTGCATTCGCAAGTTTACAACAACTTTGAATGAGAAGGTGTTTTATCGATGAAGTTTGACAAATACCTCAGAATTCATAGCTACATTTTTATGATTATACTTGAAAAACCGCCATCCAAGGAAAACTGATGGAAAAAGTTACCGGCAAAAACTATACCAAACTAAACTGTTCGTCGAAGATTGACAAAACATCAATGAAAAGCAGAAACGTGCTATGGCTAACAACTGAGCTTGAGCTGGTAGATTGAAAGGACTCGAAAAACTCATCAAAGGCACTGGACTTTGTCTGACGATGGTTTGGCTTTGAGTTTGCGTTGGACTTCGATAACACTTCATAAAACAACTTTGCTGTAGTTGGTGGCCGGCACCTTCATAGCGAACGAAGTGATTGTTAATTTCTGCGGCCAGAAATGGAGTTTTCCGTCCAGCAACTGATCAAAGACGAATATCTGTCGCTTGAATTAACCAAAGGGTTAGTGTTCATGTATGTTTTCATTGTGACATTGTTTGATTTTGTTGCTATGACAAATGATGATCAGTAGTTTTGTTTTAAACCGGCTCTTGAAAACTCGGCAGCTTTGTGCTTGTGAAACCTATCATATGACATCATTTTAAATTAATAGCTTTAAGCTTTGCTTTTTTTTAAACTTTTGTTGAAACTTTTGATGAAGAACTAAACCAAACAAGCTGTTTTAAAACTAAAATTGAACTGTTTGAATAGGGTGTTTACTCTAAGTGCAAATAAAAGTTCCTTGTTCTCAAATCTCTTATGTTGTTTTTTCAGGGTTCCAGCAGAGTCTTAGAAAGTCTTAAAAAGTCTTATTTTTGATTTTGTATATTCAAGGCCTTGAAAATGTCTTAAATTCGAACAAATTTATCATTGGGGTCTTAAAAAGTCTTAAATTTGTGTTCAAAAGTACTTTTCGTTTCTCATTCTAAATTCTGCAGATTGTATATAAAAAATATAGATGAAAGCATCATTTGTGAAAGTTTGCGGATGGTTCAGTAATTGTTTCCACACCAGTTCTCAAACAGAACGATCACATGTGCCCCTTATCATATATTATTGGTCTGCAGATGTTGTCATTTAGGATCACGTGACTCGCATCCAGATCATTCAATAACAAAAGCTTGAATGAATATCAGGTCTTAAATTTAACAAATTTAGGTCATAAAAAGTCTTAAAAAGGTCTTAAATTTGGTGAGTTGTAAGTTGCAGGAACCCTGCTCCAGAGATATAAACGCTCTAAATTTGAAGAACAATTCCAAAGTATCACTGAGGTGTCACACATATAATATTTTCAAAATAAAGGCCTGCTGTGTTCTCAAGCCACACTTATAGAACACTTAGAAACATTGAATGAAAGAACATACTTTCTCTTGTTTATTATTGAAATTCAGGCGAGTAACTATTTGAGTACAATAGTCTAATTTTTAAAATGATGTCATAAGACAAAGTGCGGTTTAGTCCTTTTTCCTATTCATCACTGCTAAAGAATATATTAGCTTAGAAATAGTGTTTTCTGACACTTATATCTTAGTTTTGGAGTTTCATTGGAAGTCAATTGGACTCTAACGGAGCATTTCACTTGGAGTATTTCTAAAATTCTTGGAGTCAAGATCAGACAGGAGTTACACCTATCAATATTTTATCTTTTGATTTTTTTACATGAATTTTGAAATAGTTCAATTTTTTGAAGACATTCTGTGTTTTTTCTCTAGTTTTACTGCTTGGTTCAGCCATTAAGCTAAATCCTTTTACGAGCCTAAGTGGCCCATTGGAGCTGGTGCTTATTCCTTCTTTCTGTAGTGTTAAGCAGATGAGAGTCGTTGAATCGCCCTGGACGGGACACTAATCCATCACAGGTTAGCCCCCAGTGGAAGCTGGTACTCATTTTACCGACCTTTGGAGGATGGAAAGCTGAGTCAACTTTGGCGGATAAGAAGGTCATGCAAATGTTCAACACTCGGCTGAGCCGGGGGTTGAACCGGGGACCTTGTGGTTAGAAGGCAAAGATGTTACCACTGCACCAACCACGCTGCCATTAAGCCATTAAGAATCGTCTTTATTCACGTTGGCCAGCCTTTTATTACACGGTGGTTAAGCTTCTCATTCTCCAGTGCACTACATTCTGTGTCAGTGGCGCTAGGAACGTGACAAAGCTAATGTAAACAGATGCAACCATTGTTGGCAAACATTATGCAACATTATTGAGCCCAACATGTTGCATCCATTTGCATGGAACCACAACAGTTTTGGTACTTGTTGCATATAGTTTGAAGCCTGTCAAACTTTGGCGCAACAAGTCCCAACATTTTTATTGTTTTGTGTGGTGCAACAATGTTGAAGCCGTTTGCATGGAACTTGCAACAATGTTGGCCTTGTGCACACATCTGTGCATGTGCATATGCCAACAACTCCCAAAATTGTTGGTCTAACAATGTTGGGACTTGTTGCGTCTGTTAGCACTGTGTAAAACCTTTGTCAGTAACTAGCTAGCTAAATCCTTTTACGATCCTGAGTGGCCCATTGGAGCCGGTGCTTATCTCCGGTTCTGTAGTGTTAAGTGGGTGAGAGTCATTGACTCCCCCTGGACGGGACACTAATCTGCCACAGGTTAGCCCCCAGCAGAAGCTGGTACTCATTTTACCGACCTCAGGAGGATGGAAAGCTGAGTCAACTTTGGTGGAAAAGAAGGTCACACAAATGTTCCATACTTGGCTGAGCCGGGTGTTGAACCTGGGACCTTGTGGTTCTAAGGCAGAGATCTTACCACTGTGCCAACCAAACCGCCATCAGTCCCAGTTGGCACTGGCTCAATAAAACTATTTGAGCACCTAAGGTGCACAGTTTTGTAGAAACATGTTCCTCCAGGAAATATGATTATCATTTTCTCAGGTATGAAAACTTCTGACCAAAGATCATAAATAATTTACAAAATGAGAACAAACTTTGACGCTAAGGGGGACGGGTGGGAGAAGGGCTGATGCACCAGTGGCTCCCCTTGAGGTCCATCATTGACACTACATACTATAAATAAATGTAAATTGATATACTAAGGCCAAGTTTATAGATTGTGCTATCCTCTCACTGAACTCAATACAATTTGGCACAGTGAAAGCACGACCTAAGCATGGTGGCGATCTATACATTGCTTCAACTCTTCACCAAAATCAGTCTGCATGCCAGTAAGTGTTGTTTTGTGCCATTTTAAACTTATATTACTTATCTACAATTATTTTGCTATTGAGTGCAAAAATTTGGCATGATGTTTAAATTGGACCATACTTTCATCATTCTGCATTGTCAGACTGACCTTGCTATTGTCTGGCACAGCACTTAATTGGGACATCAATTTATAAATTGCACTTTCATGACACCAAATTGAAATAATTGAGCTCAGTGCAATGATTGCACAATGTATAAACTAGGCCTAAGTAACTGAGTATTTAAATCTCCTAATCCTTTACAAGATCATGTAATAACTCCTTCAGATGTCGATGACGAAGAGATGAAAGTAATAGCATACGAACAGGAGTACAATCAACCACTTCTGGTACAGATTGCAGTAAGCAAAGGAACTGCTTTTCTTAGCCAGGTTCACCTGGAGATAGATGCTACAACTTTTGCAAAACATAACCCAGAAGCCACGGATGCTCATTTGCTACAAAAGTCAGATGAATGTAGAAAGCATTTGCTCAAGTTGTTGTTGGAAGATCTTCAGCTGAATTGTGCTTCTAACAAAATTCCTTCCTTGGCACCTTTCTATCTTCTAAGTTGTAGTCAGGTTAGTTTAAATTTGATCTGTTGTATGTGTATACTGTATTTTCTCAAATAAATGCCACCCTTGAATAAATGCCACACCTGAGAGCCAAAATATTAATAAATGCCACCCTCGAATAAACGCCGCACCCTGGAACAGACAACAAACTGAAAAAGTGAATTTATGACATTCACTTTCTACAATTGCAGAGCAGAGTTGTTTTATAAAACTATAAGTTTAAAGTTTTCAAGGTACAGACAAAAATCTGCAACATTGAATTTATCTGATTTCTTACACGTTCACAAGTGCACTAAGTAAAACTAAAGCTTGATCGGTACAGCCAGACAAAGAACTGTATCTTTTAACAGTAAAGTTAGGGTTGGTTTAAAGAAAATAATTAAACAGCATTTGAAATAAATGCCGCTCCTGAATAAATGCCGCCCTCTAATAAATGCAGCACCCAAATCATGAAAAATTTAATAAACACAGCGGCATTTATTCGAGGAAATACGGTATACACTTACTAAGATAAACCATTATTTTAGCTCAAATTTTAGAGGAGCTCTAACAACTAAAATATTTCAGTGGTGGAAAAATTGTGCTAAGAATTGCTAGTCTGGGTTAATAAGCCCTCATGGGACACTATGCTAGGCCCACAAATAGTTTTTCTTTTTGGATGAATAGTGTAACAAAGTCAAACAATGAAGGAAAAGAGAAAATAGTTCCAAATCTGAAACAATATTAGTGTCAGTTATTCCCTTAAGAGTAACAATATCCCTATTTGAAGAGTTTGCGGGAAAACGATCAGTGTTATATATGCAGAATTTATGTTGGTTATTGGTGGTTCTTTCAGCACAAGAAAACTTTTTGGATCTGTTAAGACTCTACAATGCAGTTGGACATAGCTTACCTGTTCCCATTCACTGCTAGCCCCAGAGTGTTTGGCCTTGCGCAATTCAGGGAATAGATTCCAGACTTTTTCTCTTATATTTATTTCTTAAGAGTTTTTACTGCTGGTTTTTGTATACCGCTTGATACTTGATTAGGTCAGCAAACAAACTGATATTAGCTTCTAGGCCTATATTCATTTGTATATGTGCTTCAATTATAATTAATAGACTCAGGAAAGCTACTTACAACTAGTTAATAACCTGAGGCTGATGCTGTCATGATTGGCACCGCATATTGTTTTAAGTCATGACTGTGTAGAAGTTGAAAATTACTATCCCAAAGTATGAAGGGGAAGAAGGAAGGGGGGGGGGGGGAGGTTTCCAACTGTAAACTTGTATGTTGTATTTCTTTTTATGTAATTTGGACATCGTAAATTGCAAAGATATATATGCTGCTCACAACTAAACATTTGCCTTTTCTTGGCGTGGTTAAAAAACATTTGATCATTGATGCTTTATTCAATTTAAAGATACTATTTCAGGAATCTTTAACAAGAAAAAATTGACAAACAAAGGAAGTTAAAAGGTAAGATTGAATGAAGGTTTTTTGTGATAAGTCATCAGCTACACCTTTGGTTTGATTTTGAAAGCTAGTAACTTGACAGGCTGCTTATGATCAGACAGCAAATGTTACTAGTCACTAGTCCCGCACATCAGGCTGATGGATTTTCTACCCCTGATATATTATAGTGGTACAATATTATAATACCCACCTCAAGTTGTTGGCATTCTTGTGCTGAGTTAGTTGGCAAGCCAATCCATTTGATTTCCTTCTTTTCTTTCGATATAATATTCATGGCCATCAACACGTTCAAAGCATCATAAACTCTTCTTCGAATATTCTTCTGATCATATGCCTACATGAAATAACAAAGGCAATATTTTGGCTGTTAACAATAAATAAAATTATATCTTAATTCATAACTTCCAGATAATTTTTTAATCTTATCAATTTTATACATTTACCAGAGTCTGTTAACCCTTTCATCCCTATACAGTTTATCAGCATCTCACACACATATCTCATACAAAAAGACTCATTTGCTATTGAGAAGTGATGAACTGATCAATGAAACAAATTTTCTTGAAGATTTAAAGAGAAATTTTCCCCAACTGCTGATACAAAAAATGTAGGACTTGTTTCAATTGGGAGAATTTTTAAATTCATCGTTTTCATATTTAATTCTTCACCATACTAACGGTCTAAGAATCATAACAAGTTTAGAAAACAAATGGAAGTCTTTGATTATCTTCTTTGATTATCCCATCATATTAAATGAAAATGATTCCTTGCACAAAATGTTTTCTTCATCTTAAACATGTCAAAACCTCACCAACCTGATCAGTGGGAGATAAATGTTTCTCTGGAT
Source organism: Palythoa mutuki (assembly GCA_027575235.2). Lineage (NCBI taxonomy): Eukaryota > Metazoa > Cnidaria > Anthozoa > Zoantharia > Sphenopidae > Palythoa > Palythoa mutuki. Next base: position 3,617 of record JAODFW021232494.1, on the reverse strand, counting down.
CACTAAACTCATGCACAAGTTCATCAGCAACCTTCAAAAAACAAACATTGTAAAAATTACAAAGTTATCTGAGATGACAAACACAACAGCAACATAAAACACACAGTTTACATGCATAACACATAATATATACATGTACTAGGTGTAGCTCTCGCTAAGTGCCAATGACAGGGCTCGACAAAACCTAAATTTTAACTTACCTTTGGGCAAGCAAATCTCAAAGTTTGTTTGCCTGAGCCAATTTGCCACTATTAAAAAGACATTGCCATTTCGTTGATAAAGGATTTTCGCCCAGTGCTTGTCCATTGAGCAAGTGACCATGAAAAGGTACACTCCAGCATCCAACACTGATCAAACACCATCCAACATGACCCAACAAAGTTGGATAATGTTTGAACAACATGTTGTTTGAACACTCCAACATCCAACACTGATCAAACACCATCCAACATGACCCAACAATGTTGGATAATGTTTGAACAACATGCTGTTTGAACATTCCAGCATCCAACACTGATCAAACACCATCCAACATGACCCAACAATGTTGGATAATGTTTGAACAACATGTTGTTTGAACACTTGTGTTGGATTTTTGAACTAAGTCATTGAAAAACAAATACAATATCTTCAAAACTCAACACAGATACAATGGACTCACAAAGCTGACATTAAGTAATATTAAAGTTGATGAAAAAATGTTTACCTCATTGTATGAAGTACTTCCTTTTTGTTGCACCTTTTCACAGACCTTCATTGAAAAATGTCTGAGGCCTTTTCCTGTTTTGTCCCCTGTTGGTCTTCCAGCACTTGATAACCGCTTCCCCCTTTTTCTTTGATTGAAATACAACTTATTAGAAACTGTAGTTCATTACATTGTAGGGGGAAGGGCAGGGGGCTGGTGATTTTCATTGAATGACTGTACTTTTAAAAAACTTACCCCTCCCTCTCCCAAATGTTTCTGTAAATTTTTTACCTCCTATCTCAAGATTCCTCTGAATCCAATTTTACCCCCTAAAAATGTTTTCCCAAAAGTTTACCCCTTGTAAAAATCAAAAGCCCCTTGCAATGTTATAATAAATGAACAGTCCCTTATCACTTCCAAATTTTGTTGTGCAGACGTAAGTCACTGCTCAAAGTTTGTGAGTTTTTTCCATGCACATTTCTGTAGCTACTTTTCAATTTTTAGGCACACAGCCTAAGTTTAGGGCTAGCTAAGCTTAAGCTAAATCCAGTTTCTGTAGTGTTAAGTGGACGAGAGTCATTGACTCCCAATGGATAGGGCAACAATTGATTTGAAATTAGTCCCCAGCAGAAACTGGTACAGAGGCGTGGTTGCCACAGTTGTAAGACCTCTGTCTTCTGACCACATGACCAGGTTCAATCCCCGGCTCAGTCGAGTGTTGAACATTTGTGTGACCTTCCTTTCCAAAACTGACACAGCTTTCCATCCTCAAAAGGTCGGTAAGAAAAATTAGGCATACAGCTGAGAAGGAGCTAAGAGCCTAAGTAAATAAGTAACCAATATACATCCCATAACCTCAGGTATTCAGCATCTTTCTGATGATTCTCCCTGTTCCTAACAAACAAGCATTCTGCACCACTTTAAAGTTCAGATCAATTCTCAGTTGCCATCATTGTTGTTATTATTTTTAACAATATTATTATCAAACACAAACCTCTCTCCACTGTCAAGGAGATCATTTTCACCAAAATCATTCCTTCTCTTCCTACCACTACCCGGAGTGTTTACCCTGCATGACAAACCACAGAATGTATCAACAAAAACGTTTCAGACATTCCAAACTAAATTACACTTGTTTTAATTTTATCATAACTTGAGTCATTACTTGCATCAAACAATTCCAGACTTCATTAGATATAGTATTTTAAATATATCTGTTAGGATAATTATATAGTTTTATCATGATATTGCCTGTATATGTGTCTGCAGCTATCTAGAACCCATTTGTAAATTGCGCTACATTCCTCACAAACAAAGCTTTCAAGTTGAGACTGAGTGCTCATTTCTGAAACATTTACATGGTTCTCATCGACAAACGATAACAAAATTTCAGGAGTTTTCCAGGGTAGAAAATATATTTTTCCAGGACCCAACCCCAAATTCTCTCTCGGCGAAAACAAAACGATATCAAGTAATTTCAATATCAATTTCTGCCACAATAGTTGCAACTGGTATATTAAAGCAACGTCTCATTTTATATGTAGCAACTCAATGCAATTTTCAGTTCATGAAAAATATTCCTGAAATTGAGCCTACATAAAATTGAAAAAAAGTACAATCCGAATCGTAAGTCAGATGCTTCTGCAGGTTTTGGTTTGTTTATAAAACTGTTGAAAAATTTTCCACTAAATTCCAGGAGTTGCCCAGGACAACAGAGAAATTTTCTGCTTTTCAAGGGCCCTATAAGAAAACTTCGAAATTCCAGGAGTTTTCAAGGAATTTCAGGGGTAGTGTGAACCGTGCTCCAAGTAGCAGTTGGGACTTTCAAACATGTATTCTTTGTGTAAATAAACGAAAGGTCTGTCTCCAAGTAGCAGTTGGGACTTTGAAATGTGTATTCTGTGTGTAAATAAACGAAAGGTCTGTCTCCAAGTAGCAGTTGGGACTCTGAATTATGTGTTCTGTGCCGTATAACGGTAAAATAAGAGCCAATGGCATTGGCAATAGGTGAATCTTTGTTTGAATCACTTGTAGTTAGATAAACAATCGGCTTTTTGTTGTGAACAACTGGTAACGATGATGATGGTGGTGGTAATGATGATGGTGATAGTGGTGATGATGATGATCGTGGTTGATGATGGTGGTGATGATGATGATGGTGGTGGTGATGATGATGGTGATGATGATTGTAAGGAAAGTGATGTTAAATGAAATAAGAACGGTTCTTTCTTTCTAATCTGAAATGAGAAGTCGCGAATATAAAGGTTTTCCAAGAAAAGCTTCTGAAAATATAAGCCGATATGTTAAGTACAGTTTCTGTGATACGTTTTCAAAAGGAAAATTTTTTACAAGGAGTACAAGTACGCAGTGGTTTTGCGTTTTTTTTGTAGAGACGATTTTCTCTGAAACTGTATATAATATGTGTATAGAATCGAACCTTTGGTCACTAACTTAAATGGCTTTCCTTTTCTCAATTTTTCAAGTTTTAAATTTACTTTTTCTTTCATTTTGTATTTTTGTTCACCTAATGTTTCATGCTAATGAAAGCAAAATGTGATCAGTGGAACAGTGACATGAGCAACGATTTTTGAAAAAGTAGTGTTGTTTTTAAAATATCTTATTCTAAGGCTAAAGATGCGGTTAACAAAAGAGTATTGTTAAACTTCTTATAGTTTTTAATAGGTTAACAAAAGAGTATTGTTAAACTTCTTATAGTTTTTAATTGGTTCAGGAAACTCAATACATACAAACTGGGATAACGGTGGGGAAGGGGGAAAGATGTCCAGTTAAAGGGTAGGTGAAAGAAAAGATATGCTAACAAACTTTTTGTACTTCATCTGGTCATATTAAGAAACAACAAGAGACTCTACAGAGCCTTCACTGGGCTGCCTGTGTCAGTTACTTTTATCTTTTCTCAAAACTAGTCCTGAAT
>JAODFW021231501.1:0-15437 GCA_027575235.2 Palythoa mutuki | reverse complement strand
CCTCAGGCCTGGAGGTCTAAACGTTCACGAGGCTGGAAATTACACATGTGAATTATATAATGGTGTGGATGACCAAGGTGTATTGTCAGCGACGGTACAAGTATTTTGTAAGTACACGGAGAAATTAAAATATATGAAGAATAAATCCCTGTAAGTAACATACAAAATACAGTTCTAAATTTGGATACCTGTAGTTGCCCAATTTTTTAAATTCTGATGCGACAAAAAGTTTATTACATGTCGTCAAACATAGTTTATGTGCTAATCTTAAGTTAAGGCCGAATATCGGTATTCATTACATCGTTATGACTTGCGTATTCAGTAGTACATACAAACCAGGAAGGACGAATAAAACATACAAAAAAGCAAATGCAGCCGTAGGAAGGTTGGCGAGTCCTTTCTCTCAAAGTTAAAAGAATAAGAAGAAAAAAAATTACCGATATATGATCTTGGTACCAAGCTGTGTTTACTTAAAAATTTGAGGGAAATTCATTAAACAAAACTGCATTTGAACATACATTGGAAAATAATCAAACTGGAAAAAGTTCAAAAGAAGGTACAGGCCACCTAAATATTGTTGAGCCGTATGATTACCATGGTTACCTCGTTTTAAAATTTGATGTAGTTTATGTTGTCTTTCTACGTACAGTTCTTCCAAGGGTGTTTGTCATGGAATCAAGAAAGCTGGTCTTCTGTCGCGGAGTAAAAAATACAACACTTACCTGCGTCGGACATGGCTATCCTACACCAATTGTGTACTGGATGAAAGACAGTAAAACCGTTGAGACTGTTACATTTGATCAACTTGGGAACTTTTCTAACAAGATCATACAGGTTGAAATACATGTTAGTTCGCCACTGAATAACGTCACTAGTGTCTTATACCTTCGAACTTCCGGTTTGACGTATGACGAGGCTGGTAACTACACATGCGTAGTATCCAACGGTCCTGATAGTAATCATTCCGTAAGGAGTACAGTTGAAGTTCTCTGTAAGTGTTATGCAATTTAGCTTGATATTTTTCTTTCAGTCTACCGATCTATCAATATCCATTCACTAATTACGCGAAATTCATCATCTTATATATTTTCTTCTGCAAGTTAGTTAAATTACAACATTGAAAAATTAATTTTGAGATATTCACTGCCAAATTCACACTCCAAGATTAATCTTTTAACCTTTATCTAGATATTAAATATAACAATTCAAACTTATTTATATGCTTGACTGATGAAAAGTCTTCTGTCACATGTCATTTATTATAGAATAAAGTGAAAGCATAACGCTTGTGGGAGGTGGCTTTGAAAGATAAACTCATAAGTTCAGCACATGCGTGCCAGTAGTTGCAGTCACGATACGGATTATTTATCTTTCAAAGGCGCATTCCACAGGCGTTATACCTTCATTTTGTTTTATGTTCTTCTTGGGAACCTGAGCCTATTGGTTGGCTGTGCCATGGTGAAGAGGCTTATTAAGGCCAAAATAGTTGTCCACGTTTGTTAACATTATTCACTTTATGCGAAGGGTAGATGACAAGGGTAATGCCCACTACCCATGAGGCCATAGGGCCCAATATAGGCGAATCTTTTCTGACATCATTGTTTACATTCTGCTTAATTGGCATAAAGCTTTAGATGGAGAAAAAACAAAATAAAAAGTAATTGAGAAAGTGAGATTAGAGACCAAATTTTGGTTCTATACATGTAGTTTGAAAGAAGATCTCGGTGTCCATAAAAAAACGCAAATCCACTGGGTGGCAAAACCGTTAATGAGTTCTTACATTCTTTGTAAAATTTCCAATATTTCAAAACGCATCATAGGAACAGTATGTAACATATCGGTTTCATTTTTTCAGAAGAGGTTTGTTTTGGAAAGCTTTTTTAATATTAAGTACTTATCAATTTGTATCTCAGCTAGAAAGGAAAAAAGTAGGTATGCCAATGAAGCAAATAATTAAAAAAAAAGATTCACCTATAGTGGCTGCAGGTTACCACTGGTACATATGCTTTGCCGGAATTTGTAAGTTTGTCATTTATTTTTAGTTCGGCCGGAGTTCACGTCTACTCCAACCAATCAAGTGGTACTCCAAGGGAGAAATGTGACGTTCAACTGTAGTGCTACCGGTGTTCCATCTCCTTCAATCAGGTGGTTGTTTAGTGGTAATATGTCGTCCTTCACATCAAGCCAAAGGGAGCTCACCCTTTATAGTGTTCAAAATACAATATACTTTGAGGGAAACTACACCTGTGTTGCAGAAAGCAGAGTAGGCACTGATTCAGTCCGGGCAAGTCTTACTGTCGACGGTGAGCTAATACGCTTGTTTTAAGTATAACTTTTTTGTTAAAGACATAAAATTCCGACGTCAAAGTTATACTCTTTTGCAACTTTCACAGCTCATGAAAAGATTTGCGTGGCTTAATTTGCACATAAGGTATTTTTTACGAATTTTGTATTTCTTATTTCGTTTCAGTTGCCCCAGCAATATTCAACCAGTTGAAGAACCAGACGGTAGAACTGGGTTCTACTTTCACTATGTTTTGTGATGTGACAGGTGACCCAACGCCAATTGTAACTTGGGAAATAGAAAACAATGCGACGTCGCGGAATAGAAGTATTTCTTCGGATGGTCGAAATTTAACAGTTTCAGTTCTCAGTTTAGATCAAAATGGATTTATCCAATGCTATGCAAAGAATCGTCGTGGAATTGCCACATCATCTGCTTGGGTAGAGGTTATTGGTAAGGAATCATTTTGTATATATTTAATGGTCTACTGAATTGTTTCAGCCACTAAGTGATCACCTAATTAGTTATTTGCTATGGTTACATATGATTTGACGTGTTTTTTTTTTTCTGACTAACACAGTGGCACCTAAGGTGTACATTTCAAGTCATGCGCTCAAATTACTCAAAGGGGAAAAGAACCACACAGTTGTGTGTCACGGCAGTGGATATCCAAGTCCTCGTATAGTGTGGAGAAAAGACGGCCAAGACATTGCTACAGTGTCTGAGGTTACCACAAATGACACCCGGCGGTTGGTGCAGGTCCTATCAAATGGTTCCTCCTTAGCAGTGACGGCAAATATCTCAAGCGTTCTGTACCTGAGAGTTGGAGGAATAACATATAATGACGCTGGGAATTACACTTGTATTGTTACTATTAGAAGTGAAGAGAAAACAATAGCCAGTCAGTCACTGGAAGTTATGTGTGAGTAAACGGCAAAAATTTTGGAATTCAAAAAGCAAAATTAAAAAGTAATACTAAAAAAGAAAGATAATACTAATAGCTTCCTTTTCCTATTATTAATACTAACACAGTTGTAATGATAAAAGCAAATGCATTACTAATGTAAAATGTAACTAACCAAAAAATGTAACAAAACTGTAACTGAACTTTGAATAAAAAGCTGAATACCTGCAACAGGTAATCATTTGCCAATAACTATGACCCAATTTCATGTGTGAAACACTGCTCACAGTTTTCCAGAAAAAGAAGAACTAACAGCGAGGGGCGGTTCTTGGGTCATCTATTGTATCCTTGAAAAATACTTTTTTCGCCTACTCATTTAGGATCCAAATGGTATAGTTTTGTTCCCATGTCTAGCATCTAAAGTGTGCGTTTACCACAATCAGTTGGTGAAAACTGTGATGGTAAAAGAAAAGGTACCAACTGGTTCAGTTCCGCTGCTTGCTTGACCATTTGACATACCCCAATTTTTTGGCTGTACATTGAAAATTAATCCAAGCCTTTTTTTGTCCATAAATTCTTTCTTGATTTCTGGATTATCCGATCTTTCTTTTTGTATGTATACTGGTTCATAATTGTTTCAACCGCTATAGGTGGTCATCTAAATAGTATCTTGTTATTGTTACGAGTTTTATGGGTGTACATGGAAAGTTAATCTATGTCTTTTTTGCCATAAATTCGTTCTGGATTATCCGATCTTTCAACAAACTGCAGTACCACCGCCATGAATCAACATAGGGTACCGCTACTTGGCCAGTGATTAGATCTTCTCTGCCCGTATCTCTGTAACGGGACGTTAATCGGTTCGTTTGCTCATTGCATGCTTTTTCCGAATCAGCTTTATATTTTGACAGCTTATTGCATCAGTGGGATGTTATTTTTTTCTTTCTTTTTTAGTTTTTTTTATTTTTAAATCCCATCTTCCCAGAATTTGTAATACCACTGTACTTTTGTACCAATACCATTTACTGGGCTCAACGCCACAATTTGGTCGATGATTTGACACACTTCGCTAGTATTGCGGATGTATATGGGACGTTAAATGTGCATGATGAAAATGGCGATGGCTGCGTCTCTGTTTCCTAAGAAAGAGTTTTAAAAAATTAAATTTAAGTTTGTCGCCGTAGAAACGTTTCGGACTATACTCCTTCAGAGTAAAGTCAATCCAGTTTCTTCTCGGAAAAATCGTTTTGATCAATCTTTTCATTCGAACGCCTTTGTTACAACTTCTGTGAAGTCAATTTACACAATAACTTGCTGAATATTAACCTTAAACAATCTTATATTGATATACAATTTATCCTTATAAATAAAGCAAAAATTAACCTGATTGCTTACCTTACTAAAGCTGGAGTTACTAACCCAACATAATCAGATTATAACAGTTTACCTTGCTTTGTCGATTTTAGTTCTTCCTCAGATAGTAATGGCTCCCCAAAACAGAACTGTAATCTCCGGAAGCAACGTGACGTTTCCCTGTGTTGCATACGGAGTTCCTGAGCCGAGAATAACCTGGAAATTCAGTGGTGGTGTTCTTCCTTCTCACCATGACGACAACCTAACTGTTTTGTTTGTGAACAACAGTGTCTCGTTTGAAGGTGGCTACACCTGTGTTGCTTCTAACAAGGCAGGGGAAACAAAGGCTACAGCATGGCTGACAGTCGACGGTAGGTGTTGATTGTTTCATAGTAACATGCAATAAAATGTCTATTTCTAGATGAACAAGCTATCTACATTAAAACAATGCACACAGCGTCCGTTGCAAAAAAATCAGTTACAAAAAGTTTGTTTTTCTTCCAACAGTTCCCCCAAGGATCACTTCCACTTTCTCTAACCGTACGCTGCTTTTGAACGAAACCTTCAATCTCACGTGTGAAACTACTGGAGATCCAGCACCGAGTGTTATATGGGTGAAAGATGGCTCTACAAAGTCTCGCAATCAAGTTTTGACGATTGACAAAGTGAAACTGGGCGATATTGGACAATATCAATGCATTGCGAACAATAGAGCAGGAAATTCTACTGTCAGTGTTTGGTTAGACGTTTACGGTACGAAGATATATTTATAATATTATGACTTAATCGTTTCGTTCATATTTGTTCAGTAAGTTGTTCAAGTGTTACAACTACTACCAAACTAACTATCGAAGTGTATATATCGAAAATAGAAAGTCGTCAGTTAGCAAGGCTTGTGACAGTGAAGAAAAATGTCGTTTATTTTATTGAAATAGCTTGTTTGGTTCCCGAGATATTGACTTTGTTACATATGCAAATTAGGCAAGCTGTGACGCCGAAAACAGTATAGTAAACAGGATAAAATCACGAAACATTTTGCTAACAAAAACGTATCTAATGATGTATTTTCATTGTTACTATAACAACAATCTAGGTTCCAGTCCCTTCTTCCTTCTGCAACAAATAAAACGTTTTTGCCACTCTAAGACAAGATAAAACCTTTTTGTTTTGCATCATGGATAATGCCCACCACAGAACTTTGATGTCAGCTAACTAAGTTGTTTGAATAAATAATGTTTGGGTGCGGAAAAAATGAAAATTTCCACTTTAAGAAATAAAAGGCCTGGGACTGAATGTGTTACTATAGCAACCACAAAGTTTAAATAGTCGAACGTGTTTCTGTGATTACAATATTGGTGCCAAGTTTCAAGTTCATCAAAGAAGTATTTCAAGAGATAATTCTTATTTTATTGTAATGGGCCATTTTGAGTTCTGGTTTCGACGTCACGGCTTTCCTAATTTGCATATTTAAAAATCGTTGATATCTCAGGAACCCAACATGGTATTTCAATAAAATAAACGATATTTTTCTTTACTTTCAAAAGCGTTTCTAACTGATGATGTTCTGTTTTTCCGATATATACACTTTAAGCTTTTTCCTCAGACATTTTGATTCTCTATCCCTGTCTACTGAAATAATAATGATCTCATTTTCACGCAATTAATTAGTTAATTTGGGAATGCTTGAAATAGAATCCAAAGCAAATAATGAAACTATTATTCTCACTGACACTATTGTTGCACATTAAGTTCACACTTCCGACATGTACGTGTCCAAACATCTGCAGCCATTTTGTCTGCAGCAGAAACAGTATTTAAAACAACATGGAAAAGTTTCTCATCCGTCAACCCATAAGGTCAAACAGTCTCCAAACTGCAGAAGAAGCATCCACATGCAGCCACAACTGTTACAAAAATTAATGCTGCAAAAGTCAAAGTGATGTCCATTCATAAAAAAAACAGAAGGTGAATGAAAACACCAAGAATCTCGATTGGCCAATTAAAAATAGTTTTGAGCCAGTTTAATTTTTTCACTCGGCCAGCTGAAAAATTTCTTAATTTTGCACCCTGCATAATACCATTCAACTAACTTTTGCAACCGGTTTTGAAAACATCCTCTCCTTTTTGCAGCAGATACAATGCAATATCAACTATACTTCACTCCTCAATATACTCATAATCTCCACTATACCAACCTTATTTCACTTCCCCACTATACCAACCTGACTTCACAACTTATGCTGTGATCCTAATTTTTTGAACATGTCGTATTTTGCCATGTATAATTTGACCCTGTGAAGAAGTCGACCTCTCATTTGTAGTAAACAATAGCTATTTTTCGAATTTCCATGAATAAGTTGACCCATTTTCCACAAGATTAAACAACAGAATTACAGTATTTAGTAAACTTGGTAAGGTACAATCACGACACAAATGCAACATACTGGTCAGTAGTAAATGAAGTCATAGAAATAATGTAATTTAAAACGTTTAAGTTTTAATAAATCTAGCCTGCCTAGACTAGCGCAGCTATTTGCAGGCTAGATTTAACAATACAAAAGTGTATTCACTACAGTGGAAATAAATGAATGAATGAATGAATGAATATGCGATGCATAACGGACACCTGATGCGTTGCACTTGACAACTCCTTTAGATCTAGTTCCCATTAACTCTCTTCCTTCGCGATCCAAACACCAGCAATGTTCCGAGAAAAGATCACACTGCAGATCGCTATAACTGCCATTTGGGAGACACATGGGAACATGGACACCGTGGTGCGGGCTCAACAACACCCCCTTGGCACGTTGCCGCTGACAAGGCGTGGTGGCATAGTTTTCTGTCAGCAAATCAAGAAATTTTCATTAACAGCTCAAATTTTCTAAAGCGGTCTCATGTCAAATTGCAAAAATGGGCTAGTTGAGGGGCTTGCTACATTGTTATAAGTTCTGTTGAGGAAAAAGAAATTCTGATTTATTTGCTTAAAACAAAAAATAAGGAAGCACGATAAGTGAAAAAGAAATTCTGATTTATTTGCTTAAAACAAAAAACAATGCAATAAGGAAGAACGATAAGTGAAAAAGAAATTCTGATTTATTTACTTAAAACAAAAAACAACGCAATAAGGAAGCATGATAAGTGAAAAAGAAATTGATTTATTTACTTAAAACAAAAAAACAATGCAATAAGGAAGCACGATAAGTGCTGCTAAAGTTTCCTTACCAGCAGAGCCACATCTCGGTTCTCCAAAGATCACCGAGACACTTGTTCCTTCAATCTCCTCTCCCCTGTTATTGACACAAAAGAACTGCGAGCTATGTACTTGTACTGCATTATACTGGCCAGCGGTTGTACAACGTGGAACAAATACGTCATGCCGAGAAGAACGTGCAGCCAATTGATATTCACGCCAGCACTGGGACGAGAAATCTGAAAACAAAGATGAGACCAAAAAAACTATATAATAATGCTGTTAATAAATTTTAAAAAAATAACTAAAAAATGAACTTGATAATGGAGAGAAACAACGTAGTTCAAAAGAGAAGTCATGATTAAAATCTAATGAATGCAATATAATGCATGCAATAAGATATAAAAACTACTTTAAAAACTACCTAACAATAAACTTAACTATAGTGGGATTAGTCGATTTACCAAGCATTTGCACCCAGACCTCTCGGAGGAGAGACAGAAATAATTCCCAGTCCAAGAGGTCTGGGGGCAAATGCTTGGTAATCAGTATTCCAAATCGAGCCATGATCATACTGTAGTTTAGCTCAGAGGTGGAGAGCGAGTCGAGTCGCGGTGAGTGGTGCGTTCGATTCTCGCTCGCGGCATCTGATTTTTTCAGCATTTTAATTTTACCGTTTAATTTATATTTATTCTGAAGACAAATCAGAGTGCCCTTCTCTGGGATGAACGAGTGTCCGAAATGTGTCGTATGTATACCATAAAATATGCATATTTATATCAAATTGTTGTTTGGGAGGGCTTTGTTTAAAAACGACCGCTGACATTAAATATTGAGCCGCCGATCAAATCTTATCAATTTGTTACAAAACCTTAATTTTTTCTGAACTGCTTGGCTAACACCTTAAAAAAACTTCACAGAGTTGTTCTACTATGCCTAAATGTTCAAGCGATAAACAGTTAAGTTTTATTAGCGCTCAGTTCTCCTTTAAATAATCTCATAAATAGCCATGAATCATCACGAGTACAGCGGTACAACCGCCGTCTATTTTTTGCTGTGTCTAAATAAAGGCTATTATTATTATTATTATTATTATGAGTAATAATTAATAACATATCAATATTTAGTGGCCACCATTATAATTATGATTGCGTTACAATTATTACCAACATTAACACAATGTCTTTACAACTATAACTATAATTACTATAATTATAATAATTAACAGTGTTAAAATTGGGAGTGTTTTACTTATTGCTATATTCCTATGAAGATCTTGAACCTGTTCCAGGACAATTGACCATTCCTTTTGTCACAGTTCCTGGTATGCGAATTCCTTCCTGGTCCACACACCAGCAAACCGCAGATAAACGATAACACTGAATCTCTTCATATCGACCGTCAGCCTTGCACAAAGGAGCAAATACGTCCTTAGCAGATAGTGCGTGTGTCCTTTGTCTCTGACACTTGGACTTAACATGTCCTGCGAAGAAGACAAGTATGATTATCATTGTTCCTGTCAATATGGGGCATTGTCTATAGTAATTAGCACTAAACATCAATCAATCAATCAATCGATCAATGAATCCAGAACAAATTTCATACACGGCTTTTCTTAAAGCTTTGAGCTTATGGAGTCCTGCCTAAAAGTAACTAAAGAATCGATATACTTTCATTTATCACAAGATATACTCCAAAATAGCAAACTATTTAATTCTATTACAATCTCTAGAGAATATTACAATGAAAAATTTATAAATCTTAAACTGAAAAGTTTCTGATATTGTCATGCATAACCATATTACTTTATAAAACTCTTGTTTTAGCCTTGTGGTACACTTCCTAAACTGTGTACGTTCTCTACCCCATGATCCTGTCTAAATGGCATCACATCCTGTCAATTTGTCAGAATGGCGTTTCACCTTTTCAATCTATCAAGTGGACGTTTTATCCTTTAATTCTGTTTAGTTGAAGTTCCATTCTGTCAACTGCTCTGATGGCGTTCAATTCTGACAATCCATCAAAATGCTACTCAATCTTAACAACCTATCGTATCATCCTGTCAGTTAGTCAGGGCCCAGTTGTTCGAAAGCTGGTTAGCACTAACCCAGGGTTAAATCTTCCATCCATTTTTCACTTGTAATTTCGGGATTAACATATTTTTTAGAAATTCTGAACAGTATTTTATAAGAACCGCAGATCTTTCCTTGGTGATAAAGTTTGGCTTAACCCAGGGTTGAATTGAACCAGCCTTTGAACACCCCAACCCAGACGGTGTTCCACCTTTTTAATCTCTTAAATGAGCATTCTACTCTTTTATCATGTCTATAAGGTGTTCCAGCTTGTAATCCTGGGTAGCTGACGTTGCATCCTCTCAATTTGTCAGACGATGTTCCATCGTCATGTCAATCTACCTGGATGACGTCTTCTCTGTGCTATGTAAATGGGTTCTATACTTTCAGCCTTCCCAGATGTTTTCTATCTGTGTTGTTTATATAACTATACAGTCAGTTTACCTGGACGTTTTCCGTCTGTGCTGTTTAGATGGGGTCCTACAGATACTGTCATATTATCTAGATATTTTTTGTCTTTGCTGTCTAGATGGGGTCCTATTTTGTTAGTATACCTAGAAGTCAGTTTCTGTCTGTTTGTGCTATCTAGGTATACTGGGCCTATACTTAGATGTTTTCTGTCTGTGCTGTCTTGATGGGAACCTAATCCGTCATCTACTTAGACTTTTCCTGTTTCTGCAGTCTAGATGGAGTCCTATTCTGTCAGTCTACAGAGACCTTTTCTAAAATCCGATAACCTCCGCGTAACTGTGTTAAAGTCCAAATTTTAGTAAAGACTGGAACCTGGAATCCTCTTTTTTCGGATACATTCATTGATTTGAATTCAAAACCTTGACGGTTTCAACACGAAGTCCAGAAGATTAAAATTTATACAACACTGTATGCCTGTTTACGTTAAAAGACTGAATGGTTTCATTTTAGGAATATATTTAGCCGCAAGTTTACTTTCACATAACGGTTACCTGAAGGTGGACAGAGCGGCCTTCCATGCGCTACATTCCTCCTCGTACCTTGTATCTCATTGCCTTTCTTATCCACACAGAAACAAATTGGGCCATGACATTGGACCCCTCGATATTCACCACTTAGTTTACACCGCGGCTCAAACCAATAAGATTGCGGGTCAGTCAAATATTTAAGAAGATGCTTCTGACATAGGGTGACACTGCCTTCTGGTGAGATCAGATTATTGAAAGAAAACAGTAGTTACTATAAAAGACAAAATAAAGTGGATTTCTACTGAAGACTGGTAAAATCCCTTCTTTATTACCTTTGTAATATCTTTACTTAGACAGACTGATTTTGCCTCCGTAGTTCTTCGTTCAAATCTTTCCGTCAATTTCTCTGCTTACTGAGAAAAGATTACAAATGGTTTATCTATTGTGGTATGTCTTACAATTCCTAACCCACCTAATTGACTGAATGGAAGTGTTTTTTTTTTTCATTTATACTATTAGGTTAGCTATCATCAGTCATATTTAAAATTTTAATTCAAGCCATTGAAATGGAATCTAAATTTTTGAAACTTAACCAACATGAGGTTCACTGCAAACTGATTTACAATATAGATAGACAATATAAATAAAGCAGTATACGTTTCTGCATAACAGTCTAATAATCTCCTTAAAGGAAAAAACCCTTGACTAACGTAACAAAACAAAAAAGTTCGTAAATACTTTTAGGATTTTTGCGATACACACTAGAATTCATCTACTACAGTGATTTCCTATACTCGTACTCCACAAAGGTGCAAAATGTTTGATTACTTGAGCTGCAGTCTGGGTGTCCGTCTGCTTTGTGCAAGCGTGTTCCTTGTAATTCAATTCCATACTTATTGACACAGAAGCAATACCCAGTGCTGTCGCATTGAACAGGTTCATAGTCACCATCTTCTCTGCAGTGAGGTACAAAGAAGGGGGATTGGAACAAATTCTTGAGTGCTTCTTGGTAGTGCCGCTGACACAAAGTCAGTGTTGTTCCTTTTCATAAAATAACAAAACATTTAGTGCTGGAAGTTTTTACCATAGGCCAATTTCAAACTTAACGTTACCAAAGCCTTAAACATCCAACATTAAACAGATCTTTGGAAGATGTACCTTTTTCCCTTGTATGTCAAAATGTATGTAAAGAAAATGTTCTGGTTCTTATTTTTCAAGGAAATAACAATGTTTGTCAATAAACTAATGTAAAAGATTCATGTTAAGTTTAAATTTTTTGCGTCAAGTTTCATTATTATTAATTTTGAAAGCTTAAAACCAAATTTTCAGCTCGTTCATAGTAAGTTTAATTGGATTGCTTGAACCCATGCCATCTAAGCCCAGTTTTTATGTTGCTTTTGGGCCGGAGTCCCTGACATTTTACCTCTTCGTGGTAGGCTTTCTCAGATTGCGGTTTCCCGTAGCCTACTAGCTTGGATCGGAACAAAAATCTCCAAGGATAGGCTATACATTCTTTACGAACCTAAGTGACCCATTGGAGCTGTTATCTCTTTTTTGGTAGTGTTAGGCGGATGTGGTGGAATTGATTTCCCTTGGACAGGACACTAATCCATCACAATTTAACCCCCAGCAGAAGTTGCTACTCATTTTATTGACTTCGTAAGGATGGAAAGCCGAATTAACTTTAGCGGAAAGGTTACACAAACGCTCAACGCTCGGTAGTACCGGGGTTTGAATCTGTAATCTTGTTGCTGCGCCAACCACACCGCCTTGTAAGAGCAACCATGACAAGAAATTAGGGGTTAGACAAAGAATTGAGTCCATGATCCTTAGGTGGGGCTGGGAATTAACAGCTTTCTGTACTAAAATAGCATATTGTAAACGGAACAAATTGAAAAATTAGGTGCTAACTTAAAATGAACTCACCTGAGTCTGGACAGTACAGAAGCTGTTTAGTTCGTGTTTGGGGTATCTCCCTTCCTCTTTCGTCAACACACCAACAATAACCTGTGTATCGGGAACACTGTACTTCTTCAAATCTGCCATCCGATTTGCAAGATGGAATGAAGAGAGAAGGTGACGCGGGCCGGGAGAGACTTCGTTTATGTTCTGTTTGACAAAGCGTCAGGTAGTTTCTGACTATTGAAAAAAGACATGTTAGAAACGTAAATTTTGGAAATCTTTAAAATTTGTTTTTGATATTTTTATCCATACCTTTGTTTATACAGGTTACAGTTTTACACACATTTTTAAAACTACAGGTTATTGTTTGCATTGAAGATATTTTGACTATTTTATTTTCGATTTTTGCTGCTTTTTGCTCTTTCCTTATTTAGTGCTTAATGATGTAAGGTTTTCAGATCTTTTAGATACAAACAGCATTGTTTCCATGAGGAATATCACAGTAATTGCACTATGTCAGGGGGTGCGGAAGCTGTTTAGAAGTGGGGAGGGAGGGGAGAGGGGACTAAATCCCGAGCGCGGTCGGCATTTTAGGGGGGTACAGAGGTATGCTTCCCCCAAACATTTTAAATTCCGTGCGTCCAATTGTCAAAACAGATTCAAATAGCTTTCAATTTCTGGAACAAGAGTAAAACAAAGAGCAAGCATAAAAATTAAAACATCGGCGAAAAAAGTGTGTGTTTATAGGGGGAGGGGGACTAGAGTGGTCCATAGCCCCCCTCTCTCTCTCACTTTTTTCGACAACTTTCGCGGCCCCTGTACATTATACTTTGACTGTTGCACGACCTTTTCATTTTTCTTCGTGAAAAGCTGTACTGAAAACTAACTAGTTACTACGACTACTTAGTATTAACACAAGCAAAGAAACTCAATTATTGCTATTTCCAAATATCGGGTTCAAACAACGTCTTCTTCGTTCTTTCTTGAAACAGTCATATATTTTTGCTTTATTTCTTGTACTCCAAATACTTTATTGTAGCAAATAAACATGATTTAATTTGACTTGACTTTTTGGCGTTTACCATTTGGTCCACACTTCGGAAAGCCGATGCGCATAGGCAAACTGCTTCCCCAAATCTTCCGCCCACTTCGATGAACACAAAAGCACGATCGTCCTTCACACTGCATATCCTCGTAACTTCCATCTTGGCGACACCGAGGGGCCAAAGGTTTCGGCAGGACGCTCTTTAAGTGTGATATGTAACGCTTTTGACATGAAGTCAAGGAAGCTCCTGGAAAATGATAATCAGTATGTCTTGTGAGGTATGAAATGTGGAGGCATTTTGACCGCAAAGAAAATATCATAACTTTGTATTTTAATTACTGAACTTTTAAAGACGCTTAGAGTATTGAATATTGTAGAATGGATTTTTTCATTAAGAATAAATAAATAAATACTAAATTTATTTTTCTTTTTTTCCTTTTTTTGATAATTCATTGATGTCCCATTTATTAAATTGAGAAAGTTATAATTTTTTAAAGTTACATTTCAAGAGGGAAATGTAATTTATAGCTGCCGTCATCAAGGGGTTAAACCAAAAAAATCTCTGCTTTAAAATTTTTGTACAAAAATAATCGAGAATTAGTTCTTTTGCTACTTCCATCAGTCTTAACCTCGAGTGGGCTGCAGTAATAGTGTGAAATAGACCATTTCAAAGTTCCTCAAACGTAACCAAACCTCTACATGAAAACTTATGTTTTTTGTATAATTCTTCCATTTGCTACAACAGTGACTGACTGACTGACAAACTTCACCTCGCTCTGAGTTAAAGGAGATACAAGATATTTTGAAAAAAACGAGTAGAGGTAAATTTTCATAAAGAAAATGGAGAAAATATACTGTTGCCAAGAATAAACAAACGTGATTTAATCAACTACAAATATAGAATACTAACTCAGAACTGGACATCTAGCGATCCCTTTAGTTCTCGTCCCCTGAATTTCACGTCCAAATCTATCAACACACCAACACTCCTGAACAGGAGGGTGACATTGTATCTCCTCAAACTGGCCGTTCGGTTTACACCTTGGTATATGAATGACGGCTGAAGAGGACTGTAACACAGCTCGCTGATATCGCCGTTGACAACGCGTTAGTTGCCCTCCTATGTAAACATAAAACCACGTTTTCAACAGTTTCACGAACATTCATACAATAATTAAGATAGTACATGCCTTCTGATTGGTCGACAAGTGTGCTGTCATAGAGCAACGAAGCACGAAAATGAGGCTTGGCTGTCGCCAAGTTGTGAGAAGTTGAAGGGCTAACGCTCGAAACGTCAGCTTTTACAAGTTCCTACGGCGATGATAATTCGTTTATTAACATTATTTCAAGTTTGTGAAAAGTTGTTGTTTTATGAAAGAACAAGAGACTCCGCTGTAGTCTTTACTCTGCACGAGTCTGAATTTACAGGCTAGGAAGGGAGATTGTGGTAATGTAGTAATTTTAAGTCTAAGAGGCCCGGTCAAAAAAATGGACAGACATATTGCATAAGATTCCTTGTGGCCATGAAGATTAACTAACGTTAAGGTATTTGGGTTAGTCTCTTGTGCATGGCTTTGACTACATTGTTGATTGTCAATCTCCATTTGACATAGACTTGCACCTTCGAGATTAACTGATATTGAAGTATTTCGGTTAATTTTTTTGTGCATGATTTTGATTGCAGTGCTCATTGTCAATCTCCATTTGACATACACTTAAAGATTCGAGTAGAATAAAGCACTTTTTCCA
>JAODFW021230531.1:0-15438 GCA_027575235.2 Palythoa mutuki | reverse complement strand
TCCGGCCGGGAATCGAACCCGAGCCTCCCACACGGCAGACTGGCGCCTTACCAACTAGGCTAACCAGGCGGTGGTTGTATAATACTAAGACTTGAAGTTAATTGCAGATTTTATACATAATTGACAATTAAAGTAAAACCTTACCTTATTCATGTTCCACGGTAAGGCCTTCATTTGGCTCACCAGTTGTATACCGTAGATTGTCAAGACAAGGAAAACCGTTTTCATGATAAGCTACGGAAAAATATCCACTCATTCAGTAATTTGGCAAAAGAAGCGTATAGAAATACTTTAAATAAGAAAGAACTTGCTGCCCTAACAAGATGACCGATAAAAACTAACAAAAATTGATAGAAAATGCATTTAACAAAGTTTCAACGCAGCAGAAAAATGCCAAACAGAGAAAGAACACAATGTTTGAAAGTTTTAAAACAGACATGGAACAGATATCACCACATCCATCTTGAGTAATACTGGATGAAAAGATGAGATAATCTTTGTTAGAACTAACTGTATATATTGTTAATAAAAGACAGTACATTTAAATGTATGTAGAAAATAAGCATACAATTAGTTTTGAATTTCAATTGTACATGTCCGGCACGAGATAAAACGTGTTTTGTCATGATTATACAAATAATCTACAACACAAATTAGAGTGAATGCACTTTACCTTCATAATCTTCCTCGAAGTTTTGTTCGTGCTTTGCTGTACCCGTTAGCCGTTTAACAAAAATTGTTCGAATTACTTTATTTTTCTGCAGAGACAAGAAAACATTGGTTCTTAAATAATTGTCATGGAATGGACCACGCCAACTGTGGCACTCCCAAAGACAAAATGATTCTTAAAAGAAACTTCTTGTTACAGTTAATAACATTAACTTCATTTGTTCTCACCAAAACGTTACTCCTTTTAACCTTGTATTACTGGACTGACGTAGTTGGTAGTTTCAACTTTGAAATTCCGACCAGTTGTACCTTCTGCTCAGCTCAAGCAACGCATTTATATACCTGTACTCAAATCGCATGGGCCAACATTAGCACGTGCACGAGGGCGGAACATAAACTCTATGGTATTTGTATATTTTCAGCACTTTCCTCTTGTTTTTGAAGTAACGATTGATTAAATCTATTTAATAAAATCAACGTTTAAATTGTTTTTTGGCCGAGGAAATTTTTTTTGAATTAAGAAAAGATTGCTTTGGTGTGTTTTTCCAGGCACGAGTTGTATTTTGGCAGAAAAAAACTGTGCTTTTTGTTTTTAATACTTTATAGTATTATATTTTTATATTAAAATGCCGGATTGTCTTATAACAGTGAGTAATGTTTTTCTCAAGGTAATTAGTTTGTTTAGTAATTGCGGGCACTTTGATATTCGTTGCAGAATGCAAATTCCTCCATGAACACGAAAGCTAATATGGCTGTTATTGTTCACAGTAAAATGGCTCCCAACCTGCATGATTGATAGTTTTCTGTGAAAGAAACTGACAGGCCGCGTGGCTGAGATAAATACTATCTTTTCAATATTCATTGATGTAATTTTAAAAAGGAAGCGGTATATATCCTTTCTGAGATACTTTAACTTTTAGGTCTGTTGTTAGTTTGAGGTTCGTGCTATAAATTGATAGCGTTCACATTTGTATCTAAACAATTTTATCCTCAGAGGAAGCCATGTGACTTGACAAACATGGGTGACCATCAATAAGGATTAATTTATATCTGCATCGCAACAAATGCGGTTAAACTAATCAATAATAATAACAAAAATAACAGCAGAAAAAATGAAGCCGCAGGCAAACAAGTAAACAATCATTTTCGAGAAGTCTACTTAGCCGCGTTCAGAATCAATACAGACTTTTCCGTTTTTGAACCAAATTTTTAAGCAAAATTGGAATGTACAGACGCAGTTAAAATTTATCAGATTTATATGCCAAAAACAGTAGAATTTACCAAAAAAAACACTGATTTATTTCTTTATTGATGTGCATGCTGTATTCTCGTACGCGTTTTGTTTTTTTACTGATGCTCTCTTTCTGGTACACACTTTTCATTTGCTTGCCTTATCCATTTAACGTTCACTGAGCTGCTTTAGACTGCTATTTTAGTCTATATCTGTCCCTGGAGTCAGTAAACTCCAAGACTTTTAAGAAACAATATTATCTCTTTATCGTTTATGCGTATGGAACCCTCTAGCAATGTTGTTTTATCATGCTTATTTCTTTTTCTCTGCCTTTTAAGATGTGAACTCAGTTTAGTTAAAATAAGATATTTCCAGACCATTCTTAAATCAGCAAAAAAATATCTTCTCTTGTCAATTACGATAAAATTGTCATAATCTCTTATCTTGACCGACCATAATGATGTAATGTTCTTATTCTGACTGAGATCTACAGGAAGAAATGAATGAATTGGTCTAATTGTTTTATAATCGATAAACAAACATAAAGGATATACTTAGGATCCGCTTTTCAGTTTCATAAAGCCAATCACAGTTTTACAAAGTAGTTTTTTATTTTAATATTCGGCGGTAAAGTACGGAAACTCTTTACTAAGATCAAGTAGTTTGTTTTGTTCTGCTTTGGTTGAGCGATCTACCTAGAAAGTATAATAAAAAGATATCGGAAACTTTGTACTTTAAACGTAATTTCTAATTTTACAATCTCTTTAGTATATTTAGATTCTCATCAAGCGGTTTTCCACAGGAAGATTTTAATGTCTAAAATTTAATATCGGGCCACCTGCTTTTCTTTTTGTCTGCTTGTTATTATCCCAAACAACTCGAATCAAAGTTTTTAACAAAGTTCAGCCCCACGTTATTTCCAGTTTATGTTTCACGCTAAGAGAAATTTAATAAAATCTAACTGCCCATTTGTTCAGTTTGAACACTCATTTAATTAAAACCAAATATTGTTTTCATGTTGGGCGCAGGATTACCAAAATAGAAGAAAGTCACGAAAAAAGTTTTAAAGCCGCAGAATTGTGACTAAACAGACAACTATGAGTATATCTGAAATCAGCAATTGATCATCAATAGCCGGAATAATTCATAAAATGAGGCATCCAGGCAAGTGAACGTAATACCTCCGAGAACAGCAAAAGTATTTTTGAAAGGAATTAGTTCTTTTTTCATAATCTTTAAGGTTTCAAATAATATAATGGTTTGGAATTAACTTTGATTTTGAAGAATATTGTACAGGAAAATGGCGGTTTACCATTGCGGTAGAGTAAAAAAACAATCCCACAAGCTAAAGAGGTTTTCCAAAAAAAGTTGGTCTTTACCTTAAATAGACCGAATTAATCCTGTATAGAATAACGGAACATAAATTCAAAGGTCAAAAAATCAAGTACTTTTTTATTGCGTGAAAGCTTTTCAAATAACATTAGAATCTCAGTTAATCCCTCTTAGAAGAATATTGTAAAATGCGTCAGTTACCCCGCTAAGTTGAAAGGCGTGTAACACTACTCACTGCTAAAATTGGACTCTAACACCAAAGAAGCCGATACGTTTGTTTTGGTTTTTAACATAATTCTCAATATGACATAACTATTCGGTCTCCATTTGTTTCAACGGACCGAAAATATTTTTTTAAAATTTAATTTAAGTGAATTTGTTCTGGTTTTAAAACACATTATGTCATTTTCAGTTTGTAAGATAACGATTTGGGATTCCTTACAATTTAGCAGGCCACAAAAAATGACTAATATAAACTGAATGTATAATCAACAAAAAATTCTAACTTGAAAACCTAACAAATATCAGCCCAAATAGTCAAAAGGTTTCATCCTACAATTTGTAGATCAAAAAATATTGTTATAAAATATGCTGCTTGCGAGAACGGGTGGGTTTGCTTTTTAACAAAACTGTAAGTGATATGGCTTGGTTTTATTTGGCGCTGTTACGTTCCAAGATATATTGCCTAAATAAACGGTTTTTAGGGAAAAAAGATTAAGACAACTCAGTAAAAAACGAACCGGTGCACACAACCTTCAATCAAAACAAAAGTTCAAAAAGATTACAATCTAATAAAGTTTTTTTTTTAAAAAAAATACGAAGTCTACAGATGGAAGAAAAAAAGGAAATTTCTCGTCTTTTCTTCTGTGGTTTAACTGATATCACACGAAATGATGCAAAGTAGTTAAAAAATTCTTGGTAACTCTAAGATAAGAAAATCGAATGGTTATAATATAAAGTATCACACAGTGATAAGTGTCGATATTGTTCTGTTGAACTATTATTTACTTTGGCTAATTTTACAAGTTGTTATTCAATATGGTAAATTTCATTAGGTTTCGGTATGATTTAAAAAGTAGAGGAGTAAAGTTTGTAGATGACGTGAAAAAATAGGCAGCATTCAAGAATATTTAAGAAATAATACTGAAATTGTTCCAAGATCTTAGAAAATTAAAGTTTTTGAAATAACACTGAACAATCAGTTAACAAGCCATGATAATTTTTTCCGCCTCCCTACAAGATTGGAAAACAACGTTTTCAAGCGACAGTGACTTCATCCCTTAAAGCCGCTTAGAGAAATAACAGTAACATCCTCTTATCCAAGATCTAGAGATACGTAGCTATTACTTTAGCTTTGCATTTGCAGTTTTCTCGCAGAATTTTCCGTCATTGTTCACTGTGCCCTTATCTGACACGCTGCCTACTTAATGGTCTGTTTGGTCAACGCGATCAACGATTTATGCCATTATAACAGCCTTAAGGCTAAGAAAGTGCGGAATTGTATTAAAGTAATTGATGGGCAGTTCATCGCTTCTTGCATTGATCGACAAATTTCATGCATCGTCTCTTTCCAACTAAACTTTAAAAAAAAATGACATATGTTTATCAAAGAGTTAGTACTGGTGTTGGAAGGAAAGATTGCAATATTTTAAAAATTTTATATATCATATTACATCAAGTTTGTTCGTCGTTCAATTGAGAGTAAAGCCATATCTGTAATAATAAGAGCAAGAGATAGTTGCAATTAAATTTTCTGCAAGTAATCAAACGTCTTTGGTTAGGCTTGTGACTAGAGTTTAATTATTGATCTTGCATGCGAGAACTAAAAGTAAAACAGCTCTAATGAACAAGGTTGATAAAACGTGCTGAGAGAAAAACATTTACAAAATGACACAATACTTTTAGGTTTAAAAACAAACTTGTTTCGTCAGATCCACTGGCAATGCCATCATTAGTGTGTGATAGTATGAAAAACAAACTTATACGATTTTTGTACTAAATGCTATGGCTTACAGATGGTAGAGGTACCTAACAAGCATATATTATGCTGCTGAATGCCGAACTCTATAAAGTAGAACGGGTTCCATAATCAATCATTCAATGTCTCACTAGTTACTGTTTCTTATACTTTAAATCCAAATGATCAATTAACTAGCCCTAGAAATTGGGAACTAACTAATGTAATTTTTTAGAATCTTTGTACTAATGAGCCCTTTGTCTTATGGTGTACAGAGACAGATTGGATAACGTCAGAAATAGATATAGCAAAAAGACTTTATTTGTCATTGTGTTTATTTTAGAGTGATTGTCTGTATGAACTTTGATTTGCAGCTCATTTTCATTTCAAACCAGGCAGGTAGTTGAGAAGAAAGGTGTCGTAGACACCGGAATTGTCTCAATTAAACAGAAGATAGGCCGGGTACAATAATTTTAAAGTGATGTCTCACACGATAAGATTTGACTGAAAACGCTTAAGTCACAAGATCAAATACATAGATATGATCTCATTGCATGAGTTCATTCTGTCAGGTAATCAAAAATGCAACAATCTTTTGAAAGATTGAAAATATTAGTATGTCGTAGGAGAGATCTAGACTTTTTTATTAATTTTGCCCAGGTTCAATGTTCTTACATTTGTCTGGATTTCAGTCTCAAATTGTTAGCATTTTTCTTTTATTTACCGTGTTTTCCGTAGGTTTTAGAATTTTCTAAATTCTTTTATATTTGCATTAATATTTTGAACTTCAAACGATAATCGTTAGCTGAAAACATATTCGCTGAGTATGTATTTTGTATCACATAACTTCTTGGGTTTAATAAAGATTTGAAACTGCAAAGATTTAAAACTCATTAAAATTTTGAAACTATCTTTCAGCCTCATGGTGTTTTGTTATCTTGTTCTTACTTTTCAGGCAATTTCAGCCTCTATATTTTCATTGAGTTTGTTCTTACAAAAAAAGTGTACAGCTCAAAAAGACTATCTTCATTATTATTACCTTTATTCCGTGAAAAAAAAGCGTTTTAGTTATAGATTGCTTCCGTTTTAATGAAATTTGTGAAGGTGAAGAAGTTTCTCTAATACAAGCTCTTGTCCGGATCTAATATCATTTTTTCCTGTTGCTTTTCGCTCCACTTTTCAGTTACACCTTTTTTGTTTCGTTTCGAAGTGGTTTCCATGAAAATGCAACTATTTGGTATAAACAGTTCACAATTCAATGTTTTTGATGATGTATTCTGCTTCTATCTGGATCATATGACCATTTCATCCTTTGGCAATCAATATAGATATCTTTTGTTATAACTATAAACAGCTGTCGCATATTCTAAATCTCTATTCAGATAAATTTAGAGCACATACATTGTGTCACGGAAGCAGGGATGACGAAGCCACTACAAGTTGAGAGTCTGCGGACGTTTACATTTTTCCTTTGACGCACACAACAATCCTCGTCGAGTAGAACGAGGGCGTGATCTTAATTCTCACACCAACCACACACTTCAGGCTAAAATCGCTTTATGTTAGATAGTCCAGTTTTGTCTGGTTATCACTGGAACTTATTTAATTTCAGTCTGGTGGTTTTGAGATTTCATCCCTCGTATCATTCTAGAAAACAAACATGTGTAAATTTTACAAACCATAAAAGATTAACTAAAAGGTTTTGAACTGCGGGAAAATTGTTTAAGGCTTGAATTCGGTCATCTCAGCTTTCCTTTTACAAATATTTTCACTATTTCAAGTTATAAAGCTGTCGGAGAGATGTCTTTTTTCAAAAGGTTATTATTTGGTATTTTACGAACTTGAAGTACTTAAACGAAGGTCCATTGAAATCAATTTGCCTACCGATAAAATTGGGACGAAAGCATTTCTGTTTTCTTTCACTGAGTGTACAAATGATCTCTTCTTGTTCACTACACCAGAGTAAATGTTGGAAAAGGTGAGACTACCTCGAAATCAATTATAAAACCGTAAAAAATTGCTGAACTTTGAACGTGACGATGCATTTATAATTTTACAATATTAAGGTTTTAGAGTCGAGGCCGGTTTACCAAAACGTCTCACAGCACTAGTCAAATAGGAATATAAAGATTGCCACATTGGTGAGATTTTAAGAGTAATTGAAATCTGGAAAATAAATATGCCTAATCATCCATTAGCAAACTCTATTTATCTATCTATGCGGCTCATTTTTTGTTTTATCTCAATAAACGACAAATACACGATGCAAACAGGAACAGATCTAGAAAATACGATCTTTAGCCGAGTTATGGCCTTCACTGTTCTCATGCAGATGAGGGACTTAGTTATCAATGACTATTTTATAATGATGACTAAAAGTAGTCAACAAGAGAACGACTAACTGAAAGCCCGCGTGTGTATCGATAACAACGATTGACAGTTTGAGCGTTTTCAGTCGTAGATTACTTTTAGTCGTCAATAACTATTATTTTAACGAAACCCCTCGTGTGTAGGGCCCTTTAGTACAATAGAGGCCTTTAGTTGGAAAAACTATGGAGTTTAAAGTGTTTTGAACAGTAAATCAGTGCCTAAAATGTCTAACATGATGCATTATTGAGGTGAGAAACTACTTTACTGACTATAACGAATTTTAAACGTTTTCATTTCTGCTAAAAAATACGTACAAAATATTGTCTTAAATTCTTGAGTAAAGCACATTTGCAATCCAACAGATAGGTTAGGTTAGTGCATGTTTTCCTTTTTTGACGTTTACATTCTACAACTATGATTGTCCCTTTATGTTTTAAAAAAAAGTTATTATGCAGTAATTGAGCTGAATTAAATGGCAGACCTCATAAGACATATACATTACGTTACTTGAGAA
Organism: Palythoa mutuki; assembly: GCA_027575235.2. Lineage (NCBI taxonomy): Eukaryota > Metazoa > Cnidaria > Anthozoa > Zoantharia > Sphenopidae > Palythoa > Palythoa mutuki. The sequence continues at coordinate 7,365 of JAODFW021230531.1, read as the reverse complement.
AAAACTTGGAGCATACATTTTTGACATTCAGTTGATTATTTTGTCATTACATCTTAGATTTTTGTTGGGAACGGTATAATGTTTTCCATGAAGACGAGCGTTCAAATATTTATCCTTGAAGCATATTATACAATTATTTATCTATCTATTTCCCAAAAAAAGGTCACTCTGTCTCAAAAGGCTCAACGAAGAAGGACATTCATAAGAATGTGAATTTGTGCTGCTTACTTGGACCAAACAAAACCAAACTTAACTTGGGGGCAAAATTCTGCAACAATTCACTGTTAAAGACAAAACTACAATCTAGAATCTACACCGATAAAATTTACATTCTGTCAGATAAAACAAACTTATGATTAAGAATAAAATTAAAAAAACATTAAATAAACTGTAGTTTTGGAATTTTTTATTCTATTTTTATTATTACTTTAATTTTATTCTGCGTCTGGTTTTTGAAAAGGCAGGAATTTTTGAAAGTTTATTGTTTTTTAAAAAAAACTATTAAATGCATGCTTTCCTAATTCAATAGTTAACATAAGATTAAGAATATATTTCAATCGCCTTCGGATGTTAAGGGAAAGTTATCGACGTTTCGAGCGTTATAGTTCTTTGTCGAAATGTCGAAATAAGCTTCTTTTGGACTCCCAAAGCGATTAAACTGATTTATTCACATCAGAACCTTGTGTTTATTTCGGAAAAAGAATCTTTGAAAAGTATGAAGCTGCACGATTTCTAAAAGCTTAATTTAAACGTATTGGAATTCAAAGTAATAAGAAGTACTTTTTAATATTTTGATAAACTCATATAGAAAAGAATGACAGAGCAATGCAAGGACTGAGCTTTCTGGAGATGTAGCGGTTCGTGAAAAGGTGCCAAGCTGAATCCATGATGAATTTCGAAGTTGCAAACATGGAGCCATAAGGTGAATTTCTATTCCTTCAGAAGTGGGAGACAAAAAAGATGCTATTTATAAGAAACGTGGGCACAACCACTTTTACAAAATTTGAGCTTGAAAAGAGTTAATTACTGGTAAGTTTAGCTGTTATCATCATACACATAGAATTAGTTGATGAACCGAGAACACTGAAAAAAGGATGCTTCCAGTCAAAGAAAAAATACTTAAAACTTTCTTGCCTGCTAGATTCTTGTAAGCTCGCCGGATAGCTGGAGAAAATCTGGAAGGGCTGGTTGCGTGAGTAGTTGTCACAATGAATAGCGCGGTGAAATTAAAACTGTTTGACCATTTCCACCTCTAGCAGTCTTTAAAATATCTCCAGTTTGGATATTGTAATGAAGTAAATTAATCATAATACAATTTTACTTGCTCGGACATCCGCTAAGTAAGAATGTACTTTTCCCAAGGATGTAGTTCGTCAAAGCTTTGATAAAGCGACACTTATTTTTGAGTTGAGGAACTTCAATCTCCGGTCTTCCTCAAAAATCCATATCATGATTGACGTTAACCAAATGTTAGTTAAGCTTAATTTTATTTGCTGCATTTAGTACCACAAAAAACGTTTTTAACATTCTTGAAACATGAAAAAGATTAAAAATTTGGTAAGAACTGACCATTAATTCCAAGCTGGTAGATTTGTAAACGAGATACTAAGTAAACCAGAGTAAAGTGACTAAACTTTTAGCAATTTTTGCGTTCATTTTTCACCACAAATTTTCTTCAGTGTTTATTGCCACTCTAAAAACGTGGTTCTAATTCTATCTCAGAGTGCAAAACTAACATTAAATGGAACTTTACTACCAATCTATGCCGATGATTATCAGGAAGACCTCACACATGATAATGCAAAGTTTAAACTTTAGATGAAGATGCAGTTTTTTTAATGGAATTTGAACTCTAACTTTTTATTCAGCAGCAATATTGTAAACCAAGCAATTTAATGTTTGCACGGATGTGGCGAAGCACACTGAGTGTTTTGGGTCAGGGATTCTCATCAGTCTGTGTGGGTTGCAACCCAGCACTATATATAACATCTGAATTATGGACTTTGGCTCGCCACACTTTGTAAATGGTCTGTGTTATGTAATCAGTTTTGTTTCTGTTTAAATAGTCTGCGTGTGTTTCCTCAGTGCAACATCATACACACTAATAATATCCAAGTGCAAAATTGATAAGATTTAGGAATGTTAAAGATTTAAAATGCTCAGAAGTTAGCATATATTTCCATTTTGTTGTAATTTTGTTCTGCATGCTATCTCAGGTTTTCTCCAAATCAATGTAACTACATTTCAAAGTACATTGAAATTTAAAATTCAATCATTATTTGTACAAAAAACCACCAGTAAATGCGTTTTTAATAAATAACCGCCAACTCAAGTTTGAACAAGGAAGATATTTAGGCACGTTTAGCTTTCTTCATGATCAATGATTTTTACTGAAAAACTTCATGTTTTCATCTAAATCTACTGCGGAACGTTATTGCTACAGACTCAGGGTTCTTATAATTATTTGCATTACTATAACTTGATATACTGTAATCCCTCTTGTCATTTCGTTTGAATTTGAGATTCAATGCACATCAGTTTTAAAACTGCATGTATAATCGTGTAGCCAGATTCTTAAATTTGTACTCACAACCCACCACCAAAACGTTAATATGAGTTTCTTTATCATTTATCGTAAAAACAGAGTTTCTCGCTGCGTTCTAAGAGTGCTCAATACGGCCAACAAATCCGTGTGTAGAGCTGGGTAAAAATGGAAAGATTGTAAAACACGTATAAAAGCTAAAATTTGATAGAAATTAAAAGTTAATGCAGTTTCATGCGTGCACGCTTTCGCTATCATCAGACTAAAATTTGACCTTAGGTTAATTGCGGGCAATTCAAGGAAGGCGGTCATCCAATCGGGGCTTGTAAAAATTTTTTTTTCATGTTCATGAAACGTTGTTTTTTCAGCTTTAAGAATTTGGAATTTTTTCATTAGGCAGAGATTGCAGCTTGGTTGGTTTCTATTGTACGCACTTGCTTTGTTAAAATTGATCAGTCTATCGAGTATTGCATGTTCTTGTTCTTTAGCTCCCACAAGTATTTGGAGAGTGCTGTGTTGTTGGTGTTTTAATGTGTTAAGAGTAGCTCGTGCCTGTTGAATCTTGTTTTAAACTGATGCTCCTTTATGCAAACGTAAATTTTTTCGTCCAATTCTGTGGAGACCCTGGCTTTTATACGACGCTGTATGTTAGGCAAGAACCTTTTAATGGCATTCATTCATTTTTTTTCTTTTGTAGTTGCATCCATCTCCGGTTAAACTAGGTTCACGATTTTTGCATTGTGGTGCTTTATTGTTCTTGCCATATTGGGCATGCGACTATAACTGATCTTTACGTTATCTTTATTAAAAGGTTTGTAAAACATATGGGGCGCGGGAAGTGCTTTGCTGATTAACTTTAGGAAGGTTACCACTTTGAACTATTTTAGACATCAAAACAAAAACAAATCCGTTTTAGTTTCGTTTAAGGAGAGCCAACCGTCCCCTCTTCTACCCACTCACCATTTTGCTTTCACCATCTTTTAAACCAATGGTGAGATGGTTGATATTCCATCAATTACTCTTGGTAGTTTCCGTTTTAGTTTCGTTTAAAGGGAGCCAACCGTTCCCTCTTCTACCCACTCACCATTTTGCTTTCACCATCGTATCTTTTAAACCAATAGTAAAATCGTTGATATTCTATCAATTACTCTTGATAGTTTCAAGTTCCTTCCTCCTCAGATTAGTTCTTGTAAAATTGTGTTGCTTAATCTATTTTTTCGTTTCTAAATATATTCTATAATATCAGAGGAACTGTTTCAGGTTTTGCGGAACCTGCCTGTAATGCGATCGCAAGTCACCTCGGTGGAGCGCTTAAAAAGAACTTGGTTAGCAAACGTTTTACACCAAAAGTTTTAAAGTTTAGTGAAGTTATAGATAAGGACATCATAACTTTCATACAAACGCAACAGAATTTAAGCACCAAGCAAAATTAAGCTTTGCGTCTGGAAGCAAAGTAAATCTTTGTCATCAAAACAAAAGCCATTAGAGATGAAATCAAAAACGAATCTGGAACCCATAATGCTTTAATGGACACAGCAACTTTCTTATTGCGTAAAAAACTATCATTTTTTATCAATTGAAAATGTTGTATTTATATAATAGAATGTCACATGGCCAACAAGACTGAACTGACAAAAGAAAAATGGCCGGACATTGAATTCATGCAGTAATAGCTAACATAAATACACGTATGGTTCTTAAGTTGCTATGTATCCGTCAAAAACGTATTTTCAAACAGCACACTAAAAACTTATTGGTACTTATGTATTGAAACGTTTTGCATTCTAGTCCTTATCATGTGCTGAGCTGGACGTTTGCCACTTCAAAAAATGCATCGGTTAATTTAAACATGAACAATGGCTCTACCAAAAAGAGCTAAAATAATTATGCTGGTTTTTCATTCTAGGTTTTGAGCCAGATGTTGAAAATTTATGGAAGTGACCATTAATTTTCTCGCCTTGAAATGATTGGTGTTGTTCATTCTAATTTTGCGCATTTGAAAAACAAAATCAGTTAGACAAAAACAGTAAGCTCTGAGAGTTTAATGCGATCTTTAAAAAACCGATTAATGTCTTAGCTATATACAAAAAGTAAAAAGGGAAAAATCTAAAACTACACTAGAAAAGCCGCTTTGTAATGTTAAGACGTTGAGAAGCAATTGTTCTATACAGAAAAAGGTTACAACAAATCTGAAAGCACAGATATGACACATTTGACTGAGTTTTTCAGTGGGATGCTACACTTTACGAAGCATAAAGGTTTTGAACTACATTAGAGCGAATTAACAGATTAACTTTGGACCACTGCTCGGCTTATTTCCAACTTTCAAAATATTGCAGTGATGCTAAATTGTCCGGGTTACATAACTAAGCACAGTGCAAGGTCTATTTTTCTCTTCGGCACAAATACTGATATCACGTAGAAAAACAACAGCATTACTGACCCACCACAAGTGTGAGCCGGTGAGCAATATCTGTGATATTACGTTCTTTAAAACTGACTGATTAGTTTTTTTGAGAACATGGCTCCTTAGAGAAATTCATAGTATATTCCCTATACTACTCGGTTTTCATACGCCCCTTTTGATTACTTCTCATGCAACAATGTTGCGATAAAAACACTTTATAATATACTCTGTGCAAGGTAGGTTTTGTAAAATCCTTAAATTTTTGCGACTGAAAACATTTCTGATGCTAGAATTCATGGAACTAAAAACGATTGTTGAAAAACCACACAAACGAATACAGCTTTCGTGAAAAGACACATGCATGAAGTAAAATTAAAATGATAAAAAGACTATGTATCTGCGCAGAGACATGCGGTATAGATCCAATATATTGGTGCCGCATGGTGGACTACTCTTGCTCGGCTGTGCAGAAAGCTTTGTGCAGAATACTCCTCAGACAGAAAGAAATGATTTATTTCCAGCAACGATTTCCAATTTTTCTTATATAATTCTGCCGGCGTATGATAGAGACATCACAAACTCTTATATTTTCACTGAGTATTATACGAAAAACGTTTGAGGTGAAGGGTTGCGAATCGACTTGGCGCTGGCTCTTGGTTGCTACCAGGCAAACAGCATATAGTTTGTTAAACCAATAACTCTATAATGACAAGATTGAAAAAATTTCATTTTTTTTGTTAGAATTGATATTTTACCTCCTAAAATAGATAGCTAGTAGTACTCTTTGAGATGTCCTAGAATTTTACAAATATCCCGATACCGCGTAAAATGTTTCCAGAATAGCTTTTTAACTTAAAAAGTGCCATTGATAAGAAGGGCATGCATCGGTCAGAGTAATTCAAGAAGACTTAAATTAAGATTCTATTTAATTTTTGATTTAGTTTCCTTGAAAGAAAAACAGCTTTCTTTCGCTTGCAGAATAAAACACACATCGTTCTTCAAACCGCGCGTTCGTTTTTATTTAAGAATAAGTTCTCAAAGCTGTAATCTCCGCCATGACTTACTTATGGATACAAGATAAAAAAACTCATACGACTTGTCATCCTTGGATCGATAAAACTGTACCGGGATTGCCGGAAGTAAAGACTTTGTACAACACATCTGGTTAATGCTTTAATGGAGGTAACCTAAAGATGGCGTCAGTATGACCCCAAAACGTTGAAAATTTCCCGCAATAATTTTTATCTTAAAATTGTTTACATTATCTTCACTGTTTCTTTACCAGATGGCCAAGCGCCTTCGTCATCTACAAAAGCTGGAAATGGGACACTTGTTATATTTTCTGTCCTATCAGCCAACACAAACCTCGAATTCGTAAAGTCCAAGAAACAAAGATTATTATTATTATTATTATTATTATTATTATTATTATTATTATTACTGAATATCTTACACTAAGACATGACACACCTCACGACTCATTAATTTGTCATTTCTAGCTTGTTTCCTAACATTAAAATATCATACATATGTATAACAAATTGAGAAAAGTTGCAAACATATAACATATCACAAGACGTACATCTAAATCATGAAGTTTGAGAAGATCGAGTCCGAGTGTTTAGCCTCATTGTATTATTGTTGTTGTTGTTTTTATGATTATTATCAGTATTACTGAACTATTAAACAGACAGTAAATTAACATGTTTAACTACGATTAGCGATAGTAATAATCATAGCTGGATTAGTGAGGTGCATTCGACATTGTCTCGGAACTGCGCAAGTCCGGTTTTAGACCCAAATCAAAGTTAAGGATACTGTCAGTGTATTATATTTCCGGATGCTAACTTTTTTAATGTTTTTATCCTTGCAGCCAAACTTTAAATTATGTTAAAATTTACAATGATTGCATATTATAATAAGATATATTGAATTGTCGGAGTAGAATTCCTTTTTCAGCTTGTCACAAAATTATGTACTCGTTTACTGTAAATTTGTGATAAACGCTTGTTTTTTTCCAGCAATGTATAAAGGGTTTTCACCCAAGGGTCGACTTCATCTTAAGACTGAAATTTGCCTAATGAATGTGAATTATTAATTTGTAGCTTGTCCAAGTTTTAGCCAACCAGGAGGCTACATGTTTTTCTTACTCGTGCCGTTTTTTGTAGCATATTTCCTTGATTGCTTAACTAGATTTGCCCTAGTAACTAACCCTTAGCATGCATTGAGATTTAAGACTGATTATATTTTCTACTTGAATTTATCAAGCCCCCTCCTCACATAAACTGTTATAGGGCAACAACATAGAACAGTTGAAGGTTTCAAAATACACTCTTTTTTTTTTTTATAAGAACCTTTTTTATAAGAACATGAGGCTGAAAATCGCCAAAAATTTAAGAACATGTTAAGAACATGC
>JAODFW021229584.1:0-7500 GCA_027575235.2 Palythoa mutuki | reverse complement strand
AGTCTGACAGAGGAATTCACCGATTCCGGGCACCTAGAAATTTAGCCCAAAATGAAGCTGAAAGAATAAATGCCTGCATTGGTTATGTGATAGTGGACGGGGGACACTTGAGTGAGAAAAGTACGTACCTTTGGAAGACAAAAGTAAAGACGAAATTAAGTCAATGACTATTGAGGAGATCGAGGATGATGGGAGGAAATTGAATGGGGAAAAGAATACCTGACATGTGGCCCTGAAAGCAGCTGAACATCAGATCCAATGACCAACCTGGACCATGTGGTAACTTTATAAAGAAGTGGTTTGAGTGTCCCAAAGGACCTCTAGAGCTATGTCAGCATACGTCCAGTAGTACTAGTATTACTGGTAGGGCCACCCATGCCAAACAGTTTAAAAAGTAGGGACCAGACGAAGAGTAATCTCCTGGTCCTCCAGGTTTGGGGTTGCGCATGGCGCTAACTCCTCCACTCCGTAAAAACCATCTTGTTACGGAAACTACGTTAAAGACGACGAGAAGAAATGCACAAACATCTACAGGCCCAAGGGTAGACTTAAGCCGGGAAATTAGAAAATTAGGAAATTTGATTAAAGCCTCCATGGAGAAGTTAGAGCTGCGAAGGATAGTCTACTCGGGCCAAAGACATGGATTAGAATTTTTGGAGCATGTAAAGTCTGCACCATGGTACCATCATTAGCCCAGCTACAGAGAGAAAGGAATAACTATAGTTTGGATATTCTTGGCGTTGCAAGTGCCATTGAGCAGGGTCTGGACGCCAAAAAACCGAATTGCCCCATCTTATGGCCTTAGAAAGTCGGAGACCTTTACCAACGAATAGGCAGCAATATCTTGCTCGATATCAAATGGCGCCACCTGAAATGGCTTGGACATGTTTCCGAATGGAGGAGGGCCGCACAGCAAGAACAGCATTAAAGTGGATCCTGGTTGGGAGGTGTAAACCTGGACGGCCAAAACAAATCTGGCACAGGACTTTTGAAGGAGAACTGTGGAGCGAGGCATGTAAAATCCGCAAAAGATTGCCAAAAATGTCGTCACCGTGTCGCGGTCCTATTTCCCACTTGGGAAGAAGGGGATACGTAAATGTAACAATACAGATATAAATCAAAGATTGTCTGGTTGAGATTTGCTTTTTTATTCAATATGTCTACCACTGGTATGCCTGATTCCATCGTAAAGTGTGCAGATAGCTTGTAAATCACGAACAACTGTTTATTGGCACTGTGACAGGGGCAGAAAATGTTGGTTTTGTAAGGTGGTCTACAGCTGTCATTCGAGATTTTGACATTTTTTCGTGTTTTTTTTTTTTTTTTGCTTTAATCTAATTTTCATTTTATCTTTTAATTTTTTTCTGCAGGTTTTTGGTTCTACATTTTTTCACTTCACTTTACTTGCACCTTCAAGATTTTTTTCACTTCACTTTATTTCATTTCTTTTTCAGTTTAAATTTCATTTCATTTTAATTTCATAGAAAAAATTAAGAAAAACTCACACGAAAAAAAGTTAATGGCACTCTCCTGCCATTGATTCAAACGTCCAAGGAAGCTTTGAACTTTTAAGCATGACACATGAATATTAGAAGCCCTTTGCAAATTCCACAATGGCGAAGCGAAATTGCAATAATTTCAAGGAAAAGATGAAGAGAAGCGAAAGAATAAGATGTCTTCCAATGAAAAAAGTCAAAGAAAGTTGCAAGAAACTAAGTATCAAAGATTATCTGCTAATGTACGTGGGAAGGCTAAAAAATACGGCAAGACTGGTCCTCGCGATTTTGTGCCCTTTGATTGTCAAGATCTCACAATAGAGAACATTAAACGTTAATGTTAAGCTTACTATGCATCTCGAGTTGGCAAAAACGTAGTATGCGATATATTAGCAGCTGAGCAAGGACCTTCTTTTAACACTATTGATCAAATTCTTGTGCTGAAAAGTATACACATTGGATTCATCAATCTCATTGATGATAAAGAACAAGAAGATTACTACGATGATCGTTCAAGTTTTGATTCTTTATTAACATCATCTGATGTAGCCCTTAGCAGAAAGAAGCCTTTTACAGCAGCACACAATATGAACATCTGCCGTCCTTAAAGGGGAGCCTCAAGAGGGGAGGAAAACACAAGAGCCCTTCGTCGAGTCCAACAAATTCAGTGTTCCCTAGGAGGACCATCACCAGAAGATGAACGTTAATGCACAAGCGTGCCCTAAAAATTTGTCAACATCTCATCGAAAAAGGCAGAAGTTGTAATCTTACGTCGTTGTGTTAATCAAAAAGCTTAACACATGCCATGGTAACATGTTTCTACTATTTGCAACAGTTTGCAACCGTTTGAAGTTTTCATTTTTTTTTTGTAATTATTTTAAACTCTTTTGTCCAATCTATGGAACACATTCTCCATTCTTCAATTGTTTTGCTCCCTAAATGCAGAAGGTGTGCACAACGAAAAAAATGCATGCAGAGAAAACAGACTCGCAAGCACAACCATATTTTTATTACATACGTTCAATGAAAGAGTTCTAAGTATTAATTTTGAAACAGAAATCATACATTTCGGTAAAATAGACCTGTCTATTAGGTTAAAGAGAATGTTCTGCATAAAACTGCCATTTTTTACTTTATTTAGGTCAGCGGTCAGCATGGCAAGATCGCGGTGTGCCTCTTGGCTCCGCAAATTTCACGGGTTTTCATAGCTTTTTCTTCTCTACTTAAAGTTGTTTGTTGAATTAATGGCACTAATGCAGAATCTTGCATTAACAGAAAGTGAGTTACAAAATATTGTAAAAAGCCTTCAAGGAAATCCACTTTTGGAAAAGAACAAAAACTACTTGGGAAAAGCCTTACTCAGGCAGAAAGAGTGGGCACATTGTCAGTGAACTGGCTTGCTGACGAGAGGAAACAATACAGATATTCATGCAGAATCCATGATTTTTGTGTTTTAAATGTGTTATATTTTGAGACGAATGAGGGCTTTAAATAATTAGATCGAACTTTTCCAGTTCATTACAGAAGACCTTGACAAGTAGTTCTAAAGAAAGTTGTATCACATTGCCACAGTTAATCCACAAACTGTCATCTTGTCAAACGTTGCTGTGGCATTTCAGCAAGCAATGTCCATTTGGACAGTATATATAGGGATATAGACAGTCAACTTCCATGTTCCAAGAAGAAAGGGAAATAGCATTATATTACGGTACATAATTACATAGCTTTAGTTGTTATAGTGGTAGGTTTTTTATAACTATTCTTGTTTTGACGCATAATTCCCTGGCCTTCAGTTTTGTCAATTCCATAGCCTTGATAACTATTGCCTGTCTCGTTTCAAAATGGTATAAATCCAATAACTACAAACAAACACCAGCCTATAAAGCCACATGGGTTAACCAAGATGACGCCATTGAACTTGAGTCAATAAATAGAAAGACTACAAGTGCAGAACTAACAAATTATGGAAACTGTGACCTTCCTATTATCCCACGAATCTAGAACTCCACATGTTATGCTATGCAACGATAGCACTATAAACGTAATAATTAACGATGACAATAATTAATTAAAACAAATGTATCTCTAAACACTTTCAGTAGAAGCTACAATGGGTGCCGAACAACTCCACTAAACACTCGACGAACTACAGGCCAAATTTAACTACTACAAAAGACAAGCCCAAACTATGATTTCAATGCAAGATAAAGATCTGGAAACTATGAGAGATGTGATTGTAAAAGAATATCAACCAATCACAAAAATAAACTTCAGCTATACCAAGTTAACACAACTTGCGATAGATACCCTTAATCGGGTTGCCTCCCTGACAGACAACGAAACAAAATTAAAACACGAAAATGCAACCTTAAGAGCGCAATTACATCAAGCAGCATAAATTACAAATTACCAATATTTATGGAAGAAACTATTAGTTTCACCAAACACAGACCAAAAACCACAAGGAGCCGCCGTAACCACATAACATGTCCCTACAACCAACATAGTCCATCATTTTGTCCTGGAAGCCCTAATTTAGTCCACTACACCCGACGTATATTCCCAAAGGACACAGCTCAAGTCCCAGCCCCGACCCCAATTAGAATATCTAATTTGAGCTGAGAACACTTATTATGAACACTGATGTAAACAATAGTTTCGAATATGAACAATGCAATCTTTATGGTGTACAGTAAAATTAATTTAATCTTTATTATAATACTTAAACGTATATTATCAGCAACTTGCAGCGCAGTGGCATTACATTTTAAGTTGCATATTAAGTAATTGAGCTCAGTTTTTGATATAGCATTTTATAAACACAAAAAAATAGTCTTTATCCCTACTATAAATATCAGCAAGGGAGAGCTGAATCTGAGGAAGAAGGAATAATTATAACGACACATAATTAGGTAGCTTTAGTTTTTAAAATCATTTAAGTATATCTGTCAACTTTTGCGTTGACCTTGACCATTTGAAAAACAATGTTACTTATTTTATTAGGTGTAGATTAGTTGTTCACAAGGGGAAGACTTTTCAGCTCTAGTACCGTGAGAAAACTTAGTTTTTAGACTAATTTTGTGTGAAATGGAGTTTTGAGAACCAGCTGTATAACACCCCTGAGAATGGGAATACTGTTGTTCTCCAGAAGAAAATTGAACACGTCCTTAAATGCGTAAAGGAGCTGAAGCTGCCACCCGCCAAGACTGACATCCTGAAGGCTATAGATGCTGGTCCCGAGTAGGATGTAGTAACATTGAAGTCAGATACAGGGATGCCGAGAAGGCAAGAATTTTTTATTCTGATCGCATAAACAGAATTCATAGGGCTACATTTTTTTTCTTGAAAAACATCATCTGGCCCATGGAAAAATGAAAAAAAAGGAGAGAAAGTACTGACCATTCAACGATGGCTAGCCAACTCTGAAAACCATCGAATTCAGGATGTGGGATTCCAAGATGGAAATGATAGCGATTCTGATGTTGTGTTAATGGAGGTCGGTGAGACAAGTGATGATGAAAGTGAAAACGAGAGCGAGGTGGCACATCCACAATACTCAAAAAGTGGATGATCATGCACCACATATGACTCGACACTTCTTTGGTGACTCTGACTGAATGAGATTGAATACTTTAGGCTTTCCTTTTATAGAATTGGCGTCACACAAAAACAAGTACAGAAACATTGTCACACAGTGGCTTAGTACTTCCCTGTTTAATTTTTAAATAAAAGAAAGGACATAATATATTTTTCAAATTTGGTGGAAGTGGGGGAGGGAGTGGGTCAGCATTTTTCTGTGCAAGGATACAGGGGTGGGCTAGTTTTTTTGGGGTATCCAAACAAGGGTGGGCCACCCAAAAATAAAGTATCTTGATTTTTTTAGCCCACCTCCTCCTGTTCTTTACGACCAGTGCCTTAGTAAAAACGTATGGCATATCCAAAGGCAATATTACAATTTCAACGTGAGCTTCGGTAAAATACTGTCACTATACTTGCAACTGGACAACTGCTACAGGGACTGCAAAAACATATATATTCTTGGCTTTTGTTTATCACTTGTAAAAGCAAGTACAGTATATTTAAAAAGGTATATATATCTGTATTTTCTCCTTTTACATGCACAGCAAATAGAGAGAGGTATTAAAGAGTTTTGAATCGCCTCGTACAGGTACGTTTGTTGACTTAATGGTCGGACATACACACGGACATTGATCAGGTTTGTGCATTTAAAAAATAAATCTGAAAACCCATGCATGTTAACATAACCTGCAACTCAGAATAAATTTAAAGAGAACTGTAGTATACAACAACAATAACAATCATTTATTAGCAATCCATATGAATATAGAATATAGAGGAGTGTTTAAAACATTTAGCAATCTAGTTTTAAATCTGCACCAACACAGCAACTTCTTTTTAGCTAATTGATAATTTTTATAGATAATGTTAAAGTAGATAATGATGAATCCATCACGATCACCCTTAAACACGAATACACAATTGACTTGCAGATGTTTAGCAGAATTACCGAAGCTTTGAAGCGGGCGGATGCAGTTCCTCTTGACGATTTACACAACATCATTCATAAAGCCTACACACCCACATCAGTAACTATCTTTCATGAAAACATCTAAAACATTACAAACGCCCTTACATTGCGACCTTCAAACACCACAGCCATACCCATGCATTCCGTTTTTAACTTAATAATAATGGTAAGGTACAGATGAATTACAGGAAATGGGTTTACGGCTGAGAGAAAAGAGTGGCTACCGAAAGAAGGCCCCTGTGTCGTACTTAAACCCAGATAATAAAAAATGTCCAACAATAGAACCTATACGTAACGCCTTAAGACACCTTGACGTCAGGATGACTCCCAGTCAAGCAAAAGGGTGGCAGACATTTGTAGAAAACGAAATAATAAAACGACAGCAATGGGATGCAATGCAAACCAAAGATTATATTGAAGCGGATGCATCCTTTGACTTACTGGATATGCAATATTCAAGCTTTGTCTCAGATTCTGAGGAAGAGGACGAAACATATACAAAACGTAACGATCACCTGGAAAAAACTGTTGGAGAAAATTTAAGGAAATATTCCTGAGGTATGTTCAAGTAGCAAAACGCTTTTAAATACAGGACGAATCAAAGCTTTTGAAGTCTGCATTCAGTTGTCATATTGTGTAAGTTTTTATATGCAATAACTGCAGAAGTACCGAGTCTCTGTTTGTTTGTTTGTTTATTGATTTGTTTACAAATCGTTCTTTAATCACCTTAGTAAATCCAGTGAAAGGCTCTGTGAGCCACCTTATGGATGAACTTATATAAGTTTTACCACAGGACGACCCGGAAAGATCTTGTGGCTCTTGTGGTTGTTAATCCGGCGGAGTATGCGGCGACTGCGTCTCACAGCGACCAACAAAAACTTTTTTTGGCCTTTTTTTTTTGCTTTTTACCCCTGTTATTCTCCTTTTCTTTAAAGTTATATAGGTAAATGTATTTACAGCCCACATGTTTACCATTGAGATCGGCGAGATTGACCAGCGGTCAGCAAAGATGGACGCTTGATTTTGAGATCCACAGCTAAGATCTAAATTATGGACTTATCCACTTTCATCCATGGTTTTAAATTCTTTATTTTTTATCTGATAAACATTTGTACAAGGAAATTTTGATCGATGTTTGAGAAGTTAAGTTACCTTCAACGGATTTAGTTCTTTGGTCAAGCGACCATGCCAAACCATGGCAAACACAAGCTGCCAGTTCCACTAACACCAATGATACCTACCAAAACACAAGATCTAAAAGAAACACCAATGATGACCGTAAATGAAAAGACTAAGTTTGTCTTTCGCAGAAGAAACAAACACTGAAGCTGGTGACAAATCTGCTGGAGAAATTGTGTCTTCTCTGTGGCCACTGTGACTTTAACCCTTTAAGCCCCAAGCACGACAAATGATGTGTTGGTAAATTCTCCCAACTGAGCTCCATACTTTCTGTAT
>JAODFW021228574.1:0-15446 GCA_027575235.2 Palythoa mutuki | reverse complement strand
TGTTCATCCCACTGTAAGTGTTCGTGCAGGTAGACCCCAAGTAGCTTAGCAATATGCACACGCTCCAATGACTCATCAGATATCCTAAGGGGGAGCTGATGCTGGTCAAGGGAATGAACCCAAGACATCTGACGTGTAGATAGCAACATAGCTTTTGTCTTGACTGGGTTGAGAGCCAGGTGAGAATCAGCTGACCAAGAGGACAATGCATCAAGGGTAAGGTTAAGGACTTCAATGTGTCTGGGAAGGTCTGAAGGGCGACAGCTGGCATAGATTGTGGTATCATCAGCGTATTGAAATGTCGTAACTTTAGAAGGGAGATAGTCTTGTAAATCAGACACATATAAGTTGAACAACATAGGTCCCAGTATTGATCCCTGAGGAACACCAAAATGCAATTCACAGGTATCTGAAACTCGGTCATCAATCTGGACGAAATGTAAACGATCAGATAAGTAGCTGGTTAACCAAAACAAAAATGATTTGGAAAAACCAAGTGAATGAAGTTTAGAGATCAGCGTTCTGTATCGAACAGTATCAAATGCCTTTGAAAAATCAGCCATAATCATTAAAGTAACTTCACCCTTCTTCATGGAACGCATCAGGTCATCGCGAATGCCCATTAACACTGTAGAAGTAGAGTGCCCCTTGCGAAACCCAGACAAAGTGTCTTTAAGTGTTGATTCCTGTTCACAAAAGGCCGTCATCTGCTTAGCAACCAATTTTTCAAAGATCTTAGATAATGCAGGTAGAACTGAGATAGGCCTGAAATGTTCGTCTTTTGTAGGATGGTCTATTTTAGGAATGGGACTTATTCTAGCTTTCTTCCAGGACTTAGGAAAGTAGCTATTTCTGATGCAGGAATTAATTATCTCAGTCAAAGGGCCAGCAATAATTTCTGCAGTCATTTTCACAAACTTTACTGGAATCTGATCTGGACCAGTTGAAGAGTCATTTCTGAGTGATTTCAGTACCTGTAGAACTTCACCTTGTGATACAAGCCTGAGTCTGAACAACGGCTGATCTAAATTTGGCAAGTTCTCAATAAGCTGATAAACAGAAGCATGAGGAACAGCATGAGTCCCAAGGGTTCTCTCTGCAGTCGAGGCAAAGAAAGTATTCAGTCTCTCAGGATCATGGCGCAGCGGTTGTGGGCTTGGTTTTAGGATTCGATGAATAATACGCCACACATCCTTAGGTTTGTTGGACGAAAGTGCTTTGGTAGTAAATTCCACACGAGCTTGACGAATTGCTGATTTTAATTTGTTCCTGACAGCCCTAAAATCTGCCCATGCTTCTGGTAAATTGGTGGTATGGGCATGTTTTCTCAGCTTGTCTCTTTCTCTCTGGAGACGACGAATTACCTCACATTCCATCCAAGGTGAAGGAGGGCGGGTAATACGCACACGTCGCAAAGGTGCATGTTGTTCAAGACACTCAGTAAATAAGGTATTGAAGTACCCCAGTTTTCCATCAGGGTCATCGGTTGAATAAATTAATGAGAACGGTAAATTAGAAACATCATTAATAAAATATTGCTCTACTAGTGTTTTAGTGTTCCTGATATACTTGTAACGAGGCTGAAATCTTTGTACCCTCACATTAATGCAAGCAACAGGACCGTCATGGTCACTAACAATACTGCAGGGGATCACGTCATTGTAGGTAATTTTTGATGGATGATTTGTAACAATGTGATCAATTAGAGTTTTAGAGTGCCGAGTGATTCTAGTTGGCTTAGTGACCATTTGATTTAAATTGAAAACATCAAGTAATGTTAAATATTGCCTGGTAATAGAGTCATTGGGTTTGAGACAGTCAATATTCATATCGCCAGTAATAACAATTAAGCCATCCCACAGAGTACTAATGTGGCTGAGAAGGTTTTCTAGCTGATCAAGCCAAGCTGTTGGAGTCATGATAGCATCAGAACGATAAATAACACCGAGCAGCAAATTACTGTGTCGGTTCCTACCAGGGATCTCGAGCCACAAGTGCTCTAGATCTTTATGTAATTCCTCAATGTCATAGCGCCTTTTATATTTAAGGTTCTCCTTTATATAAGCACCAACACCTCCTCCTTTCATGCCAAGTCGGTGACGAAATTCCGTAGCATATCCGGGCAGAGTTACATATTCCATTAAAGCCTTCTGATTTTTGAGCCACGTTTCACTAAGGGCTATAATATCAAGTGGATACTTGTTTACAGTTAAAGCAAATTCATTAAAAGTTGAAGCCATAGATTGAGTATTTAAGTGCATCAACTTGAGCTGTGTTGATTTTTCTTCAAGAATTTGCAGTATTTCATCTGACAGTTGTTCTGTTGTAGACGATTCCATGGAAGTGTTCAGTTCTTTCTCCTTATGAAATGGAAGGATAGACAGTAAGCAGTTATGGCAGGTCCACAAGTTGGGTAAATTAGATGTGCCAGTGGATTTTAATGCTGGCGTCCCAGTGCAACGAGAATGATAAATACCCTTGCAAATCTCGCACATGTGCTGTTTTTGATTGCATTTTACCGTTTTCAAACATTCCAAGCACTTCGGAGCTTTTTGGACACTTGGCTTTGACGAAACATGCCTCGGTAACTGAGCTCTTTCATCCAACTTGCAATTTGACTTTTGATTCGTGCTTTCACTTTTACTTTTACCTTTATTCGGTCCTGGGTTAGGAGAAATATCTCCACACTTAGCAAGCCTCTGTAGTTGAAAGGCGGCGACTGCATTTGGGTAGTAGCTGAATTTAGCACTGTAGAAAGCTTTCCGTTTACTCGTGGAACCAACATGGCCGCTCCGAGTCACTGATGCAAAACTATAGAACTTGGTGAAATCTTTCTCCTTGCTATTAAAATCAATAAATGCAGCGCCAGCAGACGTACCTTGTTCATTTAGGTCCTGTTTTGTAACTTCAAATATCAGTAAATGTTGAAAATCAAGCGATAAAAGTAGTAAAATAACCAGCCTCAAAATCTGCACTCCGACCGCCATTGCGACCGCTGACCCATGCTTTTTTTATAAAATTTTATCTAGACCAATCAGAAAAACTATAACGCTACTGGTTGAAAAAATACTTATTCTATTAGAATTAGTATTACCATGATCCCCTATATATATCTGATTCAGAATCTGATCAAAATGAAGTCTACTGTAAATGACATATGGATTTGAGACATGATTTTATTATTGTATGTTTTGCTGTTATGAATGTGGATTGAATAATTATATACTGTCACAATTAAAGTATTCTTAACTCACCTCATTCCAGTACAAAACAGGAAATGCTACAAAGACAAGAAGAATTCCCAATAATGAAGCACAGACACTTCCTTGTAACTGCTGAATAACTCCTGGTTTTTCTTTATAAGTTACTCTTGTATGACTGTCTGTGTGCATTCCTGGTGCATTTGGATTCTGTTGTTGTGATAAATAAATGTAGTGTCTCTTCAGTAAAAACTGAATTGTCTTTATTACCTAACTTTTATCTTAAACTACCATAAAACTAAACCAAAATTTACAGCTTAAATCATGAAACTGATCTGATATTAAATAGTTAAATTTTGTGTAACACTCAATGTATTAATTGTTCAAGATATATTAAAGAAACCCAGTTTCAGATAAAGCAATTGTAAGAATGTCGCAACTTTTTAATCATTGGCTGAAATCCTATGAAGTTACCACTCACTTTGTTTGTCTTGACATGTAGATTCGGAAAATGTCTATTCACTATTGTAACAAAAAATTCTTGATCATTTTTGCAAGTTTGATAATAATACACAGCATTATTAGACTTGAAAATTAAAACATCGAATATAAACATAACTCACCAACATCACGTCTTCCCTAAACATCAATATTTCAAAAATCAAGTCACTACCCTTGAATCTGTATCAACATATTTGTAGAAAATATTGCGAACGACTTAAAAAAAGTCTATCAAGACTGAAATGAAGAGTGTTTGATATGGAGAAATCAATTATTATATATAGCACTTACATGAGATCGATACATCTCTGTTTGTAGACGGCGTGTCTTTGATGGTTTTTGTTAATAGAAATTTAATAAAAAGGTTGTAAGAATAGAGATTTTGTTTCTGGTACCCGAAAATCGCTTGGTGCTCACAATGTCTGTTTGCACTTCCTGAAACACGGCAATTTCCGCCAGGCGTTCCCTCTTCTCAGAGAGGGAAAAGGGTCTGGGGACCACGGGCTTTCTGACACAGGAGGCCCAAGCTCTGCACGACCAGCTGGTATTCAGTCAGCATTGGTGTTATATCGGCGAAACGGGGAGATCTTTTGAGCACTGCACATAAACAAACTCCTAAGGAAAACAAAATCTTGCAAAAAGGGATCAAATTTAGCACAGCATGCCTGGCATAAAAACTACAGGATTGATTTTAATCAAGCTAAAGTTATTGACAATGGAAACTTTAGACAAAGGAAACGTCTTGAGTCAAGGCATCCGCTGCAACAGAAAATGCGAACAACCTCCAAAACAACACCGTATTTCCTCGAATAAACGCCGCCCTCAAATAAATGCCGCATGCACCTGAGAGCCAAAATATTAATAAACGTCGCCCTCGAATAAACGCCTCACCCTGGAACAGACAACAAACTGACACATCGAATTTATGACGTTGATTGTAGGTATATGGTCATTTTGTAAAAATTTTCCAAAATTAGACTTTTTATAAAAAAGGTTGTGAGAATGACAATAAAACTGATGATTATTTTCCGGGACAATGATAATTTTTCTTTCTCTTGCATGTATACATTTGGACTGGTGCGACCAACTGGGAATGGTGCCCGTGCAGTAGATTACAAACGGTGCCCCACATCATCAACCCACGGCTGACTGGAGATCCAGCTGCCACTTTGACGGCCCCTGCTGCCTGGAATCAAACGAACGACAACTATGGAGGCATAAGTTCATAATACCCCCTGAAATAATCACTTTCTTTTTTGCATCACTAATCCCAAGTTTTCTGACGTCACGCATGTTTTAAAGCTGATATTGAAAACATGCTTTGTTTCTACCACAAAAGAAACAACTAGTTTATCAATGCAGATTCAACAGAAATATGCAAGAATAATTAGAGCAACTGCTCTTTACCATCAGAGCGGGGTAAACTTGTGATAATGTGTAAGGGCGAATGTAGCTTCCATAACTTTAGACTTGACCATCATCACTCCTCGGAATTTGCCACATCACCGGTAAGTCGAATTTGAGAAGACAAATCACTTCTGACCAACATAAGGTTGCCAAGGGAGCTAATCTAGGTAATATTATGTATTGTGTACTTTCAAGATTTGAACGAACTACGAAGCAAAATTTTCGACACGTTTTAGTTTTACTGAATTTATAAAGTCAAATTGAAAGCTTCATTCTTGAATTTTGTTGTTATCAATTTTTGCCATTATTACTCCTCCGAATTTAACTCTCGACTTGAAAATGGTAATTACTAAATAACTGCAAAACATTTGTAAACTCATCACAGCAGAACGTACGGCTTAAACGGGATTTATTTGTATCTATTTTGGATTTATTTTGTTTGGTGACAAGCGCACTGGTACTTGTGATGGTATCAGAAAAAACTCTTGAGTTTCGAGAAATATTTCTACGTTTCTGCAATGATCAAAACCTAACTCTTTTGAAGTATCACGTCTGAATGGTTTTTGTTTTCAAAGCTTTGTAATTATAAATTCATTTTATTGAATATTGCTGTTCAAAATTACCAAGGCAGTGAATGCACAACTGTCATGCACTTTGAAGTATTTTGGAGCTATATAACATTTAATAAGACTAAAATAACAAACGTTTTCGGTCCACTTAACCATCTTCACTTAATCATCTTCCATAAATTCACGTTTATTTAAACACAAGGCGGCGGCCTATTACGCGAACATTGAAATGTAGGAACTTTTTATTTTATTTTTTAAACCTTTTAAATATTGTAAATATCATATTATGTTTTTATTGTATATGGCTGAAAAGCCTTTTGAGGAGCCATTAAATGTCTTTATCTTATCTTATCTTACCAAATATCTGATTTATTTCCTCAAGCAAATTGTTTTCCGTTTTAGACAGTACAAACTAGAGAGAGAACTGAGAAGCCAGCTGTGGAAGATAAAATATTCTGACCTACATTCACTTTACAGACGAAACTCTATTCAGTCCCATTGCAGCCACTCGTTGGTTTGTATAAGTTTGTGTTTTCGATTTTCAAACTTTTGCTGTCGCATATTTCTTCTTATTGTAATAAAATAATCTGTTTTATATTTACAGAACGAAGATGATATGGAACTTGAAAAGGATCCAGACGGTAACAAGCTGACCACAGTGTGTCTGTATAAGGTGTGTCGTCGACTTGTTTTAAATCCTCTGTTTTCCATCCCCAGAAACAAACTCCGATCGGACACAAGACTGTGCACTTTGGTTGCTCAAAGTTTCTTCATCTTTCTGATTAACACTACCCAACTACTTAGCATTAAATATAAAATCCTTTTTCATCAGTTTTATTTGATAATGCCATGTCACACACAAAATGCGTTTGGTCAAACGCAATTAAGATAAACTATGACTTACACAACAGTATATTGCAATCCATGGTTGACAGAAAAACACTTATATTCGGGCCTGCTTAATTCTTTATCCCGTAAACTTTGTCCTTGAACAAAAAATGACTAAAGGCAAAACAAATTATTTGCAACCTTGATTGAAATTGAACGGTGTTAGAGTGGTGTTTAGTTGAGAAATGCTATGATGTGTGAGTGATTGCCTGACGCCAGAGAGTAAAAGCATTCCAGTGACCTGTAGAATCCAATCCAAATTATCTAATCTATGCATGCGACACACGCATGGAATTTATGTCAACTATCCCTCAACTTGGTGGGTTATACTCACACGAATCCATCTGATAGAAATTGCAACTTCTCCACATTACTTAAATGATGTATGAGTGTCTAAAAGCAGCAGAGGTTAGTTTTCGTCACAAAGGATTGGATTTGGCAGGATTAATAATGATTCACCAGCACTATAAAGGCAATTAATGGATCATTGTACCAAAACTGCAAACTGAAGAAAAAGATGTTTCCCCCTTCCCTCTACCTATTCCGAAGCGGCTCGCTTTAATCACCGACTGTTACAGGCGGTTTTGTCTTCGCCTATTTTGCCCTTTTCCCGAACAGGACCGTCATTTTAGCATTCTGACTTTTTTGAAATTCTAGTGAATAATGAGGTTTGAAGCCACGAAACCTCGAGCTAAGAAACCTTTTAGAAGTAACTAGTTATCATTTGCGTTATATACCAACTATTGCCCTTTCTTTGCTATCATAGGGCAGTCAGGTCACAGTTACAAAGCTTACATCGCGGCACATCTCTTTAACAAGAAAGGTTCATCTGGAACTCAAACAAGTAGGTTTTACTTGAATATAATTTAATATTATTACACACAATATCATATCATATCATATCATATCATATATCTATGGAAGAAATGTTTGTGTTGAAACAAGCTTATTTTTCTCAGAAGAAAAACTTCTGAGTCCCTAACGGGAATCGAACCCATGACCCTCCTATTACCGGTCAGACGCTCTACCCACTAAGCTACAGGAACTCACGTAGGGAACGGGTCACCTAAATTGGTTCTTATAGATGGAACGTCGGGTATATGTCCTGCTAATTGCTAGGCTCAATATATCCACACGTTGGTAAATTAGTAGTTGTACAAATTTTCAGCTTGTAATTAAGTATAGAAGAAATGTTTGTGTTGAAACAAGCTTCTTTTTCTCAGAAGAAAAAACTTCTGAGTCCCTAACGGGAACCCATGACCCTCTGATGGAACATTGGGTATATGCCCGATGTTCCATCTATAAGAACCAAGTTAAGTTTCTTGCACAAAACAAAAATTGTTTTACAGACACGATACCTGTTCAAAGAACGAAATGAAAAAATCCCAAACTCGCTGAAATTTTATTTACGTTTTTTTCTTCTTGTTTTTTGATAGTTAGAGTAGTCGTGATTTACTCTTTATCTAGTGATTATTCACATTTATTCATATATGAGTTTAAAACTGTTCGAAAGAAAGCGGCTACTCAAGTTGAATGCTCAGAAAAATGTTGATTCACTGACGCGAATCAAACCCGCAACCTTCTGATTACAGGTCAGATGCTCTAGCAACTGAGCTGCAGAGACTCACATCGGGAATTGAGTCACAGGTTAAGTTCTTATTGATGGCTTCCCGCTGAAAGTTGGGAGTTCGATTCCCGTCAATGACTCGGAACTTTTTGTTTGAGTGTTCAAGTTAAGCACGTTTCTTTTTAACTTCAGTTAACCAAGTTGTAAGCTTCCAATCATTTGGATGGCGTTTAAAGCGATTTAAATTTAGTTCTGGTTACAGTATCTAGATATGAATAAACTGGCTAATAATAAAAAGTCATTATCCGAGTTTCAAACAGATAAAACAAAAACATTGTTTCAACTAATTCCAAACAATTTGAAACCACTTTCCTAAATGCTGTCTAAAAGGTATATAGTCTTCCAATTAAAAATGTCCATCTTGAACTTTGTGTCATTCACCTGGAGAAGACAGTAACAACCGCAAAATCCAACACTATTCTAGCCCACCTCGGTGGATAATTGTTAAATATTATTTCATTGTGTTTTGCTGTCTTTGTCTTAACTGAAAGTTTTATTTTATAACAAACTCAATCTATAGGGTAAAGGTAAAATCAAACTGAGGAAACTCTGTGATTTTATTCAACAGATGAGAGACATAAGGCAGAAAAACCTCAACCCTTTTATTGGTGCGTGCACAGACGCCCCTCATCTCTGTATTGTAATGCACTACTGCTCTAGAGGAAGTCTTAAGGTAAAATGTATATGATAGAAGTGTCAACACATTTTGTGGCTGGTATTCACTCAAAGCTAAAAAGCTAATCCTTTTACGAGCCTAAGTGGCCCATGGAGCAGGTGCTTATCCTCGAATGAGTATCATTGACTCCCCCTGGACGGGACACTAATCCGTCGCAGGTTATCCCCCAGTAGAAGCTGGTGCTCATTTTACCGACCTCGCGAGGATGGAAAGCTGAGTCAACTTTGGCGGAAAAGAAGGTCACACAAATGTTCAACACTCAGCTGAGCTGGGGATCGAACCAGGGACCTTGTGGTTAGAAGGCAGAAATCTTACCACTGCGCCAACCACGCTGACTTAGAACTAGAAGTTGAAGAATAAAAAAGAATTTCTCGATATTATAGTATTAGACAACAACAAGACATTGAGTCTGAGAATTGAAGGAGCAGCGCTTTTAAAACTACCAGCTAGACAAAATCAACTGCATGAAAATACAATGTTTATACTAGAAGTTTCTGATAGAAAGTGAAGTGCTGCGAGCAGAATTCAATGTACAGTGAATTATAAGCCAGTGGGATAAAATTAAAAGGAATCTAAAAGCGACCCAGCGGAGACAGCTAAAAGTCGGGCTTTCGTTACGTTAATTGAAGACGCGGAAATTAAAACAATACAAAAATTACTTGAAGCGTAAACTTAAATGTTCCAAGGCGCGCTCGTACAGGCACTTTAGTTTCAGAAGAGAATGAAAGAGATTAATTTGGTCTTGAATATTTTCTGGATTTTACTATTTCGTAGATAGATAATTTGGGTCAACATATAGCAAATTGTTGCAAAGTAATATATATATAAAATACAACCAAATTACATAATACAATAATCGAAGGAAACTGAAAAATATGATATATTTAGCTCCGTTCCAAATTTACAATTAACTTGTTCCCGCCAATATAATAGTTTTATGCTTAATCTTCATTTCTCTGAGCTATGTTAAGTTCAATTTCTCATGTTTTTTTTATAACTGTTAGAAATTCAAGCATAAACAAAAGCCTGTTTTTTTTTAACGCGGATGCGCGAACTAAATTCAAGGTTCAACTGATTTTAGCAGGTACGGTTATTTGCCATCCTCGATCTAGTACGTGCCAAAAATGTTTATTTTTAAAGGCGTCTCGATTAGTCAAAACAAAAACATAACTGAAAACGTTTTCAGCTATGTTCTTCATTCATAATGTTGTAAACTTTCTAGTTCGCAATAACGCAGAGCGGAGCAATAGACAAAATATTTTTTACAAGAACTTGCTTAAAAACAAGCAATATAAGAAAAATCACCAATTAACGTTTTAGATTCAGTTTCTTCTATAGAGCTCTTTGGGACAGTAACTCACAGAACGCTTTTAAATTGCAGCAAGTTCTGACAATTTACAAAGTTTTGACACAAATAAAACAAGATATAAAGTTCCGTTTTGCCCTACTGATAGTACTCCACAGTTGCCAACATCAGTGAAAGCAAATTGCTCTAACTCTCAAATCTTATATGTAAACACAAGGACATATTAAGCCTTTAAGGCCGTTAGCTAAAATTAACTGCTTCTCAAAGAAAACTCATAATTGTGCTTCTCTTCTCTTGTCTTTTGTCAATTTTAAAACGGATAACAGTTCTTTCGAAACAGTTTCGGCTCGGTAACAGCCCTCTTTAGAAGAGTTTAGAAAGAACTGTTATCAGTTTCAAATATTGACATAAGACAAGAGAAGAGAGAAGCACAATTAGGAGGAAGTCTGTGTCGGCATAAATTCACAGATTGTCACAAAGAAAACTCGACAACAACCGTTTTTTCTGGTAAAAACTTGGCTTCAGTACAGCATAAAACATAAACAAAACTACTGTTGAAAATATAAGTCTGCAAAACTGTTCAACAAATATTGAAAATTCGTGTGTACATCGGATTAATTTGGTAATACATGACTGTGTTCTTCAGAAGCGTTTCCCTTTCCTTTGCTTTTTCTTACAATAAAAACCGTGAACGAAATTAAGAACCAATTTTAAAATATAAACAAAGTGAGGCTAAAGTCGCCGAAAAAGTTCATAAAATTTCAAAATGTTAAAGAAACAGAACGAAACTTAGAAGTTTTGTACTCTGTATTGTAAAATTATTGTGCATTGTCGACCGACTAGAAATCAACTTAAACCGCACTGCGAAACTTCAGACTGAATGGTACAATTTTAAAATATTATTTGTATTAAACTATGAGGAATAGAACAGAAATTTGGCCGGAGTGTAAAATTATATTTAGATCATTCAGAAATTGCTTAATGTATCACGCAATCCCATGGTAATTTTTGCTAGAAAAGGATTTTAATGGTTGAAGAACACTGCACGCAAAAGCGTTTAAACGATATTTTGTAGTCTTACCTCACACTGAGGGCAGCTGACAACAAAAAGACAAAAACGAAAATTCTCTTTTTTCTTTGCATGACTGTTCATTTAATTCAAGCGCATTTTATTTTTTGTCGCACTGTTGCAACATCTGTAACCAGATCTTTGTAGCCAGAGGTAAATACGAGCACAAGGACATTATGTTACGCGGATAAACTGTTTCTGATTTACAGTGAGCGCATTTTGAAGTAAAATTATTGTTTTGTATCGTTTTCACCAGCTTTTAAAAAAATATCTGCTATGTATTAAATAAACATTTTACATTAATCTCGGATTTTGCTATTCACGATTTTAATTTATGAATTTACCCCGCTGCGACGAAAACTCTTTCATAATCATATATTATTCCCACGAAATTGCCACCCGAAATGAGTGATCGGATGGCAGGAATTTTTATGATGAGGCTTAAATCTAACAACAAACAGATTAGATTTGTAGTGTTTTACTGTTTGGCTGGCTTTAAACAGAGCATCGTGTGTTAAAATCAAATATTTCTTGCTTGTTGGGGTAATATATCAGTTATACAGACTTTAATTATAGCAAATGTTTGCAGATTTGGCATTTGAAACCGTTATTAAATAAGCTATTTTAAAACCAACGACTGTGATTTCAGTAATGCAAGAAAACCTTTAAAATTCGACTAACCACTGAATTATTTTTTTCTTAATAAGAATATTCAACGCCAACTATCTTTTGAAATTTCAAATCTTGGTCAACACGTGTTTTGCTCGGCTGTCATATCTAAAATTAGCGCGCCATGATGGCGTATACAGTATTAAACGACAGTTCGAGAAAAAAATGGACTCCATATTGAAATAGTACGTGTCCTAATCATGTCAAAAGGTTATTTTTAAAAAGGATTTATAAGAAGCTTTAGCTCACGAGACCCTTGAATTGTTCGAGGTTTTTTTTCCACACGAACATTTTTCAGTTAATTTAAAATTTGCACGAGTTGCCATTAATTTACAATTCTTGTATATTGCATGTTGCGTGTGAGTTCAAAGTACAAAATAAACTTAACATATTCGTCTCCCAGAAACAACAATCAAGTTCTTTTTTAAAAAAGTAAAACCTGATATCTGCAAATGGATGTCGTTGATCATATTTTCAATTCGTAGTTACGCAATCACAATAAAAACCCTGCAAACTTTCCCTTTTCGCTCATCTGTTTTCGCAATTTATCATTCAATAACCTATCGCAAAACGCTGTAAGTGCTTAATAGATGGTTAAAAACTTTTGAGCACTGTAGGATATTGTAGATCTCCAAAGGTAAAGTTTTTTTATAAAAACGGATCGAATGTCGACTTGCCCTTGACTTTTACGAGACATAAACCTCCATAAATTTTAGGTAACTTCCGGTGTTGACATGAAAACTCAGAGACTTACTTCAGAACGTGGTCGTAGATCAACACGTGTATGTATCATCTTCAAACCGTTTTAAAAAATAAACTTCTACAACTCTAGTAACACCAGTTACAACTACATAAAAACCAAGCCAAGACTAACCGGCAAAAGCTAAAGAAAACAAAGATCTCTTAAGTTTATTTTCATGGATTTTCAACGTCTTATTATTCATGGGGGCAAAGTTCACTGCATAAGAAATGCTTTTCAGTCAATTTAGACTATAACAAACTCTGCACGAGACATTCACGAGTTTTGTTACTTTGTTATGCAAATTGTACTTATTTTCATTTAACAAAAACGGTGTTTTGTTTAATACAAATAGTTTGCAGCATTCAAAATGATTTTCGTAGCTCGTGGAACCTATTTCAGCTTGGGCTCAATATAATAAAACCTCTTTCAAATACACCGTTATAACGACACAATAAATCGCTGTAAAATGTCTCAACGCCACAGCTATGCTTTTTACAAACAAAAATAAAAGCATTGACGTGATAATATTTGTTTTGAAGATAAACATATTGATGTCTGTTGCATCACCTTCTCCGGCTGTCATTGGGTAGAATTGTAGCGCTCCAGCTGAAAAAAAATTGCCAGGGACACCGAAGATTTTCATAAAAAATACGCAATAAATATATCAAATTATCCCGGCGGTAGCCCCATGCAAACTTCTTGTTTTCGCTAAATCCAACAGCGCGAATTCAAGTAATTTGAATCTACGAATTATTTGCACTGGAGGTGAAATTATTTCGTGCAAGCATACTGCTTTTTACTTACCCGTGTCCGATGGATCTGTAGACAAGTCGCGCATTAGATATGTGTAGAAAATACCAAAAGAATTGTGTATTCCCAAGATAACAAACTGTACAAGTGAGGCCGCAACACAAATGATCCATCCAAAGCCTCCATCCGGATATTCTTCTCCTTCGAATATAACTTCCACATCCTTTTGCCCGGTGGCCACATTTGATTCTTTTTTCTTCCACATTTGTATCACTTATTTTGTTTTGAAAATGATTTAAAAGCTCAGCAGAATGCGCGAAAAAGCATGAAGTTACAATAAAGCGTGGCTATATGGGACTAAAAGCGATGCGAAATGCTGACAATGTTCTGTGCTTTCTGTCAATGCCATCAAGAAATTTTTTTGACAATGTAAATGAATTTCATAAGTAAACCAACATCCGGGCATGAGTTAAGGTTACATCAACCAATCAACGAACGGATTTTCTGGCTCCCTAGCGTGAGACGCGTGTGGGAAAGTACTTATTATAGACGAGGGGCTTGTTGGGGGCGGTGACCGGGGAAGAAGTAAATCTCGCTTTGTGATTGGCTAATGGGGATCGCCAGATTCTCTGTTGAGATGAAATATTCATCTCGAAACAGAGTAAGTTGTTTACCGTATCAAAACTTTAGGATTTCACAAAAACATCGTTTCGTTTATTAACCAAACTTTCAAACATAAACCAGAACGCATCAAAGAAAAATATAACCATCGGTTAGGTTAATTTAGCTTTCCCACGGCACAATTTTTCACTCTGAAAGTGAGTGTATCAATAACAACGACAGCACTAGCGGTATTTACCCGCAGTTATAAAAAAACATGAATTCATATTGCACTGGTTGTGATTTTAGGTTTCGAGATGTGAAGAGTCTTCAGATATTAGAATCGTTACTTATCAGAAGGAAAAAACGATATTCGTCTTTCGTTTACAGTATTGTGCTGCAGGAATACGCCGTCTCATCATATCGAATGACAATCAAGATATTGACTGCTGCGTTTCTAGAAAAAAAGCTAAAATCACCATGTTCAATAACAGTTGTTTTGCTCTAAAAAAATAAGTTAAATAAAGTTTCGAATCGACACTAGTGACTAGTGAGTGTGTCATTCTCAGGGCAAACAAAGAATAAATACTGACTCGTTCGAAAAAATTGGTGTATGCCCCGAGCGGGAATCGAACCCACGTCTCGCTATATTCTAGTGAAAGAGTGCTACTGCACCATCAGGGACCAATATGCTAGCAATGTAGAAGTTTCATGATTCCCGCTCGGGGCATATACCAATTTTTTCGGACGAGTGTATTATTCGTATTATTATTATTTCATATTATACTACTGAACAACAAATATAAAAATCAGTGCAAACTGTTTTACTTGTGGCGCCTTGCGGAGACACCGGTTTGTCGGCCACACAGACAAAAAAAAACGCCCAGAAAATATTTAAAATATGATTTAGAAATGAAATCGTAACTTTTGACATTGGCAACTAATTTAGCGCAATTTGTTAATTACGACAGGAAATTGATATTCAGTCAAGTGGGTATAGCGTCTTGTACAATTGTAACATTAATTTTTATTCTTACTCTTTTACTCTTATCATGTCCAGAACCCGATCGTTCGCCGAATCTTAAGCGAATAGTCCCCGTTTTTGCAGATGCCCGAAAAATTGTCCCGAATAGCCGGATGAGCCGCAAGTTACCTTGACTTTGAGCGAGCTACTTTTTCCTTTCATTTCTTTCATAAAATGATTTAAATATATTTAAATATGAACTTGACTCCGGTCTAGATGTAGAGGGTCACAAGATATACGGGTCACTGCGTTTTAGTGCTGAAGGGTGGCCTCTCTTCCCTGGAAAAGATTTTTCCCATTTTAAAACTCTTTGCGGCTAGTCTTGATTTCGCAACAAGGCAATTATATAGGTAAATCCTTTGCCTGACGAGGGAATTCCACGCTAAATTTCACGCGAAGAACCGATATCGCTCGAGTC
>JAODFW021227619.1:0-15451 GCA_027575235.2 Palythoa mutuki | reverse complement strand
CAGATTGAGTAAAGACACATAAATTAACAAAAATATAAAAAAAAATGAAGCAAAAACGTGAAAGGTTTTGGCTATTAAGGACTCGTTCATGACCTGTCTGACCTTAATTTCCTAAACACTGCTGTTCTGATGAAATATCTCTTCTGGGTTGCTTTACAGGCTTGTACTGTTAGAAGTTATTAACTACCTACTGTACTTCCAGTCCTGACCCATATGCTGTCATCTAACTTTACATGGTTTAAAAGAAGTTCAATTTGTTTCAAAAACTAAAAAAGATCAAATGTTACAGGTTATCTAATTTTATTTTTTTGCGTTGATAAAGAAATTGTCTTGTAACTTGAGACCCAAGCTCTTATGATGTCAATACCTCAATAGATACTCTGCTGAAGAGGAATCCTGTCTCATCAAATACAAATTATGACATATTCATTAATTTCTATAATTTACCATTGAAACTGTCTATTTAAAAATAAATACATGTTTTTTTATTTTTATTAAAATTAAAAAGTTTTAAAGTGCTGAAAATATTCAATTTCAAATTCATTGACCTGGAACAGTGTTTTGTAATACAGCACTTGTTTGACATTTTTGTAGTTGTTGATTGAGTTTAATTTGAACATCAAAAACAATTAGTAGACCTTCTGTTTTAACATATAAAAATTATGTTTGGGAAGAAAAAAACTTTTATTTGCTGCAGTAAATTAGTAAAAAAGTATTAATTTTTCAGTATAATTATTATTATTCATAACAATGTAAATTTTAAACTTAATTCCACTGTTGAAGGAGCTGGTACCAGTTTGGAATGCCTTTGAAGCATTAATTTTGAATAAATTGTTTTTGTGCTAAACATATCTTAAAGGTACAAG
This sequence comes from Palythoa mutuki, assembly GCA_027575235.2. Lineage (NCBI taxonomy): Eukaryota > Metazoa > Cnidaria > Anthozoa > Zoantharia > Sphenopidae > Palythoa > Palythoa mutuki. Next base: position 14,585 of record JAODFW021227619.1, on the reverse strand, counting down.
TGAGAATGTTTGGTCACCAGGGCAACAGTAGAAAATCCACGGTAAAATATAAAATTTGTGTTTAGTGTTGAAAGCAAGTTTCAGATGTAAAATGATGTCTGCCACTATTTCATTGCTCGTACTTCAGTTCAGTTCCTAACAGCAATGAAATGTACTTTATGCTGTATGTAAGTATTAGATAGATTATCCATGAGTGGAGGTTGTGTGCAGCTCTTTCAACATCAGAGAGTGAAGTGCAGGCACCTATGTTGGTAGTGATGGTTACTGTTCTGATGAATGTATCCCCTCCTCTCTGATTCCGTCTCCTCCCCTGCCCTTCCCTCCCCTGCCCTGCCCTTCCCTGCTCTGCTCTTCCCTTCCCTGCCCTGCCCTGCCCTGCTCTCCCCTGCCCTGCTCTGCCTTTCCCTGCCCTCCCCTATCCCTCCCCTCCCCTGCCTTTCCCTGCCCTCCCCCTCCCCTCCCCTGCCCTTTCCTGCTCTGCCCTTCCTAGAGGCTTACAGTATTTTGTAACTTGAGCTGTTTCCTTTAAAGGTCCCACAAAAGTGAATGGTGAAGTGGAGACAGATGGATCAAAGGTTAGAATTTTTTGTTAACAGAATTTAGAAAACAATAATTTCATTTACTCCTATTTTTTTCCAGCTCAAATGGTAAAAGTATTGGATGGTTCATTTTAGGTTAAATTTATTTCATTTGTTGAGTGAAGAAGGAAATCGGGCTGATTCATCTTTTATCAAAGATTGTCAAATAAAAGATGAAAGTAAAGTTTCATCATCTAGTATATTTAATTTGAAAAACAAAACCCTTTACAGAAGGAATCAATATTTAATAGTATTAAAAATCTTACTGAGTGTGAAGTCAATACCTTACATTATGGAACAAGGTTTGATATAGTATTAAATCTTACTGAGTGTGAAGTCAATACTTTACATTATGGAGCAAGGTTTTTTTTATTGTTATACAGTCTTTGGTTTCAGCAACAATTGTAACTTCCAGGTAGAAAAAGAAAACTGGGAGACAATACTTCGGTCTGCTTATAAATCCCATCTGTACCACAATTTATAATACTTAAATTTAACAATGATGTGAACTTGCTCAACCATATAATAATAGTGATTTACAGAGGATATCACAAGGCAGATATCAGATATGGAGTGGAAAAGGAATATTTCATGAGTGAGCACAATGAATGAGTGAAATATTGTTTTTCATGAGAAGATAAACTCCATCTCTGGTATCTGCCATGTAATTTCTTTTTATCATGTCACTGAGTTAAATACATGTTTGTGATTACTGGTTAGTCAGTTTTATCATTTTTCACAAGTACAGAACACATCGGAACTCAGCTTTAGCATGTTGACTGTTTTTTTAAAATTATCAGTAATGTTGATGATACTGGATCATTGCCTAGTAAGTATTTCTGCAAGAGAACCAGTTGCTGTTGTTATAAATAATAATAGGTAGTTTACACCAAAGTAACCCTGATTATTGATTATTTTAATTCCTTTTTTTATAATTAAGTACTTAATTGATGATTTTAATTTCTTTTTTATTTATTTAAAAATAATGGTATTATATTATGCATACCATTCAAATCATCTTCACAAACAACTGAAACTTGGTAACTGCAGGGTGCCATATTGGATTTCACAGACTATCTATCACCTGATAGATAGCAAATAGGTAGCCAATCAGATTACAGTATTTGCAATAGATAGAGGCTAGATAATAGAAAATATTTAGCTAACTGTCTAGTCTAGCCTCTGGCTATTATAACATATAACATTGTATATTTTTCTTTATAATAATTGTAAATTATAAATTGTAAAATAAATTGGTATGGAAATAAATATTGTTGTTGTTGTTATTGATTACTACTAATGCATGTTAGTGAAGTCAATGTCACAATGAGTACATATGCACTGCATTGAAGACCCCAAATTTTCGTGATCATAACTCACTGTCAGCCAATTACTTCCATGTGCCAATTATTTTCACAGAATTTTTAAATTTTTTATGAATTTATTTTTATTTTCACAGATGCCTTCACGGTCATCATCAGCATCATCATCGTCATCCAGCAAGCGAGGTTCAGTCAGAAAGACAAGTGCAAGCTCATCAAGTGGTTCAGGAACCAAAGGTATTCACCAGTAATGGTAACTACTTATTGTTTTGTGTGTGGTGCCTGGCTTCTGATGTCTGGTGTCTGGTGCCTAATGTTAGATATCTCTTGCTTGGTACCTGGTGTATGGTACCTGGTTCCAGCTATCTGGTGCCTAATGTAAGATGTCTCCAGCTTGGTTCCTGGTGTGTGGTACCTGGTTCCTGGTATTTGGTGCCTAATGTTAGATATCTCCTGCTTGGTAGCTGGTGTGTGGTACCTGGTTCCTGGTGTGTGGTACCTTGTTCCTGGTATATGATGCCTAATGTTAGATGTCTCCTGCTTGGTAACTGGTGTTTGGTACCTGGTTCCTGGTATTTGATGCCTAATGTTAGATGTCTCCTGCTTGGTAGCTGGTGTGTGGTACCTGGTTCCTGGTGCGTGGTACCTTTTCCTGGTATTTGATGCCTAATGTTAGATGTCTCCTGCTTGGTTCCTGGTGCGTGGTACCTTGTTCCTGGTATTTGATGCCTAATGTTAGATGTCTCCTGCTTGGTTCCTGGTGTGTGGTACCTAGTTCCTGGTATTTAGTGCCTAATGTTAGATGTCTCCTACTTGTACCTGGTTCCTGGTATCTGTTGCCTAATGTTAGATGTCTCTTGCTTGGTACCTGGTGTGTGGTACCTGGTTCCTGGTATCTGGTGCCTAATGTTAGATATCTCCTGCTTGAACCTGGTGTTTGGTACCTGGTTCCTTGTCTTTGGTGCCTAATGTTAGATGTCTCCTGCTTGGTACTTGGTGTGTGGTACCTGGTTCCTAGTATTTGATGCCTAATGTTAGATGTCTCGTGCTTGGTTCCTGGTGTGTGGTACCTGGTTCATGGTATTTGGTGCCTAATGTTTGATGTCTCCTGCTTGGTACCTGGTGTATGGTACCTTGTTCCTGGTATTTGATGCCTAATGTTAGATGTCTCCTGCTTGGTACCCGGTGTATGGTACCTGGTTCCTGGTAATTGGTGCAACAAACTCAATACTACATGGGCAGGGGAACTGGGATAGGGGGTGTGGGGCACTGGCCCCCACAATAATTTGGTTGGGGGGGGCACCTAATCTGGCTAACATTAAAATATTTAATTTCTCTACTCCCCTTTCTGCACCCTTTACAAGTGGGTTTTCCACATCAAGTAATTATTCAGTTCATTAGTTTTTGTTTAACAGCTGGTTCTACAATTTGGTCAAAAATCAAGAATTTGTCAGTATTGGCTGAGACTGTGTTATACCTTATACTGCAGCCACTGGGACTGTTAATCAGAATTTTCCCTGCACAACTCTAAACTGTTCCTCCCTCACCACCTCTGTTCCACCTCCTTTGTTGAACCTCAGACTCTGTTCCACAGCTTTGCCCATCTAAGCTCAGCAGCTTTTACCCTGTTGCCAATAATTGAGTTTAAAATTATGTTTTGCTGCATGGTTTTTCAGGTGCTGCGGCAACTGGGGCTCTAGATGAAACAGACTTTGCTCAGGCGTTTGAGGACACCCCAGAAGTGAGGGTATGTACCACATACGAGGGTAGGTACCTCATTACATTTGTGGTGAGGGTCGGTACCACATTACATCTGTGGTGAGGGTAGGTACCACATTACATCTGTGGTGAGGGTAGGTACCACATTACATCTGTGGTGAGGGTAGATACCTCATTACATCTGTGGTGAGGGTAGGTACCACATTACATCAGTGGTGGGGGTAGGTACCACATTCCATCTGTGGGTAGGTACCACATTGCATCAGTGGTGAGGGTAGGTACCACATTACATTTGTGCCATTAGTCTGTGATTCTTAATTTACATTGGAATTGTGTTTGGCAATGATGAGATCGGTGTATTTAGTAACCTTGCTTTTTGCGTTTTAGATTTTTTCTGGAAAAGAACAATCTGAAGAAATGACGCAGATACAGACAACGTTGTCGGACGCTAACAATGACTGGGAAAAGCGAGTCGCTGCCGTACGTTTTACTCCACTTTATTATTATTATTACTGTGTAACATTTCGTACACAAATTAGAAAGAGAAACAAATGTTTTGTCTTTTTTGTTTACGTTATTGATTATGGTGACAGGTAGAAAGATAGATAATGCTGAACGATGAAGCCATATTTAACTATTATGCCCGCACTTCTTCAGTGCTATGCACTAGTGCTCAACCTTCATTGTCAAGCTGTGATAGAGAACCTTGTGTTCACGTTTTATTCTAAGAATCTTTATTAAAACAGTTTATAATATTGCACCTGCCTCCATCGAGGACATAGATTGTGTTGTAAATGAAATGTGTACATAATTTATAAATGCTGGCATATTATACTAACTACCCGGTTTAGGAAACTATTTCTTTAGGTGGTAGTTCCAAAACTTTGTAATGCACTTCAAAGTGTGTCGACAAATTCCCAGAATTTTCTCTGTTAAACGTAAACTTAAAATCATACTTCGATTTTTATGTTTTAATGATTGCCATCAGATTTATTCACTGTAAAACACAAGTACATTAATATTTTTTGGCAGAATTAGTTTGAATTTAAGTGTTGTAACGTTTGGTAATTTGAAAAAACATTTTATTGTTTTACAGATATTTGCACAAAATAGGTAACAAAAGTCATTGTACTTATAGTGTTGATGGTGACAATTATAAATTGTGGTGATCACCATAATGGGAGTTTTTGTTTGTCTCTCCAGTTAAGAAAGGTGCGTGGTTTAGTTCTTGCTGGTGCCTTGGAGAATGAGAATTTTCCCACCCAGCTCAAGTTAATGGAGGGAGCTTTCAAGCTTTCGGTGAGTGTTGAGTGAATTTGAATTTGTAGATCATTGTAAAATATAACAAAGTTTAGCTTGATGTTATATGAGACTTTTTGTTGTATATTGTATAAAAACAATCTCTACAAAAAACACGAGTTTTCAGCTGTGATCCTACAAGCCGTTGTCAAACTAAAAATTATGCGCGAAACGGTAAATAATATATTTATCTGGACAATGTACTGCAAAACAAAAAAAGTAAAAGGTAAAATGATTAAAATACAATGAATATGCTAATAAAGGTTCAATTGTTGAAAAGTTTAAGATATTGTCTTGGTAAAGCCTAGAATTTGTTTTACGTCTTTTGACGTTTGTGATGGCGTTGTTCCAAGGTCTTCTGTTCTGAAATTTCCAGTGTCAATAATGATGCATTTTTGAGATCAATAGAATGATTGTGCATGCGCGTAATTGGCAGTATTCGAGCCTTTAGAATAATTCCTGACGTGTTCTTTTTTTCTGGTAAGAAATAACCGCCCGGTTTCACCAATGTAGTTCCATGCAGTGAAAATCTTTACAGGGAATTTTGCATACCACGTTGGTTCCTCTATTTTTGTTGTATTTTAACCTATTTATCTGTTTTCTAAATTGTACATTGTTTATATACATGTATAGACATGTTACCGTTTATACAATTTGTGTTTGAATACTCCTCTATTTTTACAGAAAAAACATTTTGTAATAGATTAACTATTTTTTTCGTAAAAGCGCCTTTGCATTAGTTTGACTACTGTAGTCTTGATTATTGAAGTAGACAATGAAAGACGCCAATACCAACGGAACGTAAACAGGGTGACTTTTAGTAGTTTTCTTCTTGTTTCCCGGAATGAACTCAGGTTGACGCAGGGATTGTTTTATACTGAGCGACCGCTAGCTTGTCTGACCCAGAGATTATGAACTGAAATCAGATCAAAGCACAATACATGCCTTTACAACCAGGTGGATCCATAATGAAGTGTTTTGAATCAAACGCTTGAGTATGATATCCACCTTGTGTTGGAATCCATAACCTATCAGTTTGGGAAGTGTAATCGTTAGTGCATGATTCCTGGGAAGTTACAGAATGGATACTGAGTGCTACCTCAATAGCCGGGCATTTTACCTCTGCGAAACGTAAGTGTTTCATTGTCTTAAATTTGTAAATTTCTTTTTGCAGGCAAAAGATCTGAGGTCGACAGTAGTGAGGGAAGCCTGTATAACGATCGCGTAAGTAATATTGATTGCTTAACGTTAAGTACTGACTATCGCTGTAAAATCAAAGTGTAATTGTAACCTTTCTTCTTTTCTGTGGTTGCAGTTTTCTCGCCTCAAAGTTAAAAAACCAGTTTGATCACACGGCCGAAGCTGTTTTTCCAACTTTAGTGAATCTGATTCCAAATAGTGCAAAGGTGAGTTGTCTCTCACAACAGAAGGTTGAAAGACTGTTTATTGTTCATCAGAACCTCAACACTGATCATAGGGGTCATTCACTTGAGCTATAGTTATATTTTATTGTAGATTTTAGTTTTTCCTAGGGCACATCGTCTGTTGATAACAGTGTTTTAATACTAGTGAAAGGTTTCCCGTTGTCAAATAAGGTGTACAACTACTACTATGAACCTTTTACAATAATAAGCTATCTTACTGTAGTTTTATTATTATTATTATTGTTGTTGTTGTTATTATTATTATTATTATTGTTGTTATATTATAACTATAAATGATTTGGTTTTGTATTTGTCAACAGCGCTGTCAAATTCATTGTGTTTGTTTCTGCATGTGTGCATAGGTGTGGTTATCGTGTGTGCATTTAGGTGTGGTTATCGTGTGTGCATTTAGGTGTGCATATCTGTGATTGCATTTGAGCATGCGTATACGTGTGTGGCTTAGTTATGGGTTTTTGGCTCAGTATTGTTGTTTTATCTGTGAAACAAGCTCTATGCGGGCTGGCATGTTCACAACTTTACCTCACTGGGAATGTATCGCTCCCAACAGGTTATGGCGACATGTGGAGATGCGTGCATTAGAATCATTTTGAAGGTGAGTAGAGATAGAGATTCAGGATTTACTCTGACCTGAGTCGTGAGCTTTTCACTCACAGCAAGAAATGTGAAAGAGTGCGGATATACAGAGGACATATGGTGAAAAAAATACATTATCTATTACTTAATTGTTCACAGTTGATAGTTTTTCTTTCCTATATAGTTTCCATGGCGGTAAGGTGATTGTGCTAAAAACTTTGTGTTATTGTCCTACAAAGCAAGAGGTCAACAAGAAATGTGGGAAAAGCCAGAATTTTTTTTTATTATTAAAGCTTTTGAACATCAGGAACACGGACGAGCTGCAGTGTTGTTGACAAGTTGTTCCTTCTCTCCATTCCACAGAACACGCATGCTCATCGCCTCATCCCCATCATAACACAAAACTTTTCGTCCAAGTCAAGCGTCATTCGCAGGTAAGACTCGATATTTCTCACAGAAGTAGATAAAGAATATGAAGGCAAAGATAGCCTTTATAATTAGGACATTTTGGATTCTTAGAAATTAAGCATTTTTGTAAAAACAAATTTAACCAATTCTTCGAAAATTTCGTTCCTTTGCAATTTATTCACTTAGAATTCAAAATGATTTTTTAGAGTTTGCAGCCATACGGGTATCACTGTTAATTTTTTTAAATTATTATCAAGGCTCAGGAGCATCAAGAGCAGTACGATTTGTTGTTTTTTTCCTTTTTTTTTTCTGCCGGCATAATCTGCTTTTCTCCTCTCACACAGCTCTAACTCATCATCTTCCATCCTTAAATTTGACCGTAACACTCCACCCCACCCCACCCCTCTTCTTCAGTGGCGTTTTTAATCACATCTCAACACTCAGGGTAGGTTTCTGTGGGTTTTCGCTGGTTTTCCGACTTCTTGATTCAAATTTCTTTTGTTGTTTTTCTAACAGGCGAATGGCAGAGTACCTGGACCTGGTCCTTCAGTTTTGGTCAACGTCAACTATAAAAGGGTGAGTTTTGTTCTATTTTAGTTTTTTTTGTTGACAAATTCAAATAGTTTAATGACATACGTATATGTAAATATAGCCACTGGCTGTAAACCGACCCCAGACAGGAATCAGACGACACACGCCTGATTTATAATGATATTTATTTACTTCTCCTTGGATACCCATTAATCTGTGCTGACACCGTGTTTGTCCTGCAGGCACGTGTACGATATTGAGCAAGGTATCACCAAAATGCTCTCAGACGCTGATGCTGAAGCACGCGCTGCAGCCAGAAGGTGAGGGGAGACTGGTACTAATCAGATTAATCAAACTGAAGGTTTTTTTTTCTAACTCGCTATGTACATGTACAGTTCATAGGTTCTCTTTCCCACTGTCTTTTTCCACTGATTGCTTTGTTTCGCTCTTGTGTCGTGACTTTTCGACAACTCGTTGCCCTCTTCAGATCATCTACAGTTCAGTTCTCACTGTTATGCGACATTAGTTTTACGATAGCAACATGCTTTTACATACTTGCTTATTTAAACAGCTTCCTTCTATTGCTGTTCAAAGTAATTAAGTTATAAAACCTATATTTTAATTGTAAATAGAGTAATAATATATCTTATTCCCTTTTTGTACCATATTGTAATATCGCTTGCATGTTGCAATTTACTCAATAGTGTATTAGTATATTTTATTATATGGCAGGCTCGCTGGGTGGCCAAGATGAAGCGAATTCTGTGTTCTGATTGGTTTTATGAGCGGGAAAGACTCATTCGGGATTGCCCGTTTTGTTCCCGCAAGAAAAAAAATTGCGTGGAGCGACTTCGTCTTGGCTCCATGATAATTGCAAAAAATGAACTTGGCCAATATCAGGCATCTTGACCTTGACGATTATTTTGAAACGATTTTTGTAATCTTCATTACAGCAAGTTTTAAACCCAAATTTACAATAATACTTGCTGTGCTAATGAAAAGCAAATAAGAATACGTGACTCAGTGTGGTTATAAATTTTTGAAGAATTCTTAGATATTCATTTATACGTGTAAAGTTTTTATTTTCGTACGTGATTGGGTTGCTCAAGGCAAGATTCGCACCAGTAAAACACCGTGAAACCGTAAAAAAAACCTCTGAGCACAAAATGAAAAAGGTTATCTCTTTCCATCCATGATATGTTATTTTAAAACAATCTTTACAACTGTACGTGATCACGTATTCTAATTTTATTTTGTTACTTTCGTTGTTTTAGCAAAGATGGTATTTATTAGAAATTCTCAGCTGTAATTCGTAGACAGAATTATTCTTGTAACATGTTTTTCATATCAGAAAAATTGTCTTGTTTCTGAAGCTTATTATACAAAAACATGCATTGTTAATATCCCGTGGTATAATGAAGAGAGGTTTGAGAACTGAAGAATACTAACTAGTACTAGTTGTTTTGGTTTTCAAGTGTACATTTTACGAGGCTTAAGACTTTTCAGGTAGAAGGGAATCAGGCTGTAATTTTTCTGTATCTGTTATCGGAACTGACGCTTCAAATTAGTTTGGAGTTCGATGTAAAAAATTATCTTTACTTTGGCCGGTGCTGCATGGGGAAGAGTGCGAATAGCAAAATCAAAGAGGCAGAAAGACAGTGATCGATGTTGTAGTTCAATATAGCAATGCAACCTTACAATATATTGAAGAGTATTCATTTTAGATTTTGCATTGCATTTGTGCTGTTATCGTTTCCTTCGATCTTTGCTAAAAGAGTTAGTTTACATATTTTTAGTATGCAAGTTATAACCGAGTTTCACATTAAACATTTTTAATTTTATATAATATGTGAATTCTTTGAATTTCAGCTGACCTGATTGATTTTTTGGGTATTTTATATTAATCCGTTCATTACTTTAAAGAACTAAAACAAAAAGTATAAAAAAGTTCCTGATTAACTGAATGAACAAACCATTTAGCGACTTGACCGGCAGTAACACCAAATTCCACACTTTTGGAGAACACTGAGTGGAAGCAGTAAGTTCGTCTCTGTAATATTTGACAAAGTATTTCGGATCTAATTTAGTGACGTAAGAGTCAGTTCTCTCACCCGGGTTGTAATAATCTCGAGGTAACATATTTATACTTTCTTAGCCCTCTTAATTGAATTCACTTGTGGCCTCTTGCTGCAGTACTTAGTTTTTATAACCTATAAGAAAATCTTAGTCAGTGTTAAATGGTTTTCATTCCTTCTTGAAACACAGGGCGTTCTGGAGGTTTGCCGAACACTATCGTGATAAAGCCGACAGGTCTGTAAAAACAATTTGTTTGTATGTTGTGTGTGTATGTGTGTTGCAGTATTTTGTTTTTTGAAGCCTTGAAATTACGAATCTCATTAATATTCATCTTTTGGGGAACACATGACCATATCAAATTAGCTTAGAAATATAAAAAACTGTCATATGAATATTTCTTCTCCGCCTTTGACTCTAAAATTTTCTTGTACATATATTGTCAAAGTTTTCACCACTCGAACACATTAGAAAGTTGCGAGTTTGCAAGGCACCATACTTGAAAACATGTTTATTGTAGAAGCAAACGATTCATCACCGCCGTGGCTGTATTACTACAAGTAATTATTTATAACGCGTATCTTTGTCGTGTTTCTGCTGTGACAAGTGCAGATACTAACTAGATTGTTGTTGTGTTTTTAGTCTACTGCGGTCCCTGGACAGCTCCAAACAGAAACAGCTGGAAAATGACCGAAATCTTTCAAATGTTGGTTCGCTGAAGAGCTCCAGTACCTCAAGGTTTTCAGCAACAAAACCGACAAAATCAGCATCAACGAGAGCGCGAACAACAAGCACAAGAAGTGAAGATGGATTATCAAGGTAGCCGCAGCCATATGTTGAAAATAACGCAACGGACTGATAGAAATTAAAAAAGCCTTCAATTTATTTTTATAAAACAGAGAATAGCAATGTTTTTGTTTTCACAGTTTAATTTTGAGATAGCTGTACATATTAGCTATTCGTTGTTGTTTTGTTTACTTATGAAGTTTTCTTCTCAGCGGTAGGAAACCTTCGGTTAATCCTGGCACGTGGGTTTTGACTTGTTTTGCTGCTTAGTTTTGTGCGAAGTTTACGCGAATTCCGCTAAAATTGATCGATTTTGACCAGTGTGGGATGGCTTCATCCTAAAATTCTCTTGTTTTAAAAACTGAAAAGGGTTTTCATTCGGATCCAAAAAAATAGTTGACAATAATCTCGAAGAATTTTGCTTTTTATGGTTGCGTTTTTAGAGATGCTGGTATTTCGAGGGACTTTAAAGGTGGTTGGATTAAATTATGCTATTTAAAATTCATGTTAAAAAATTGCGACAACCTCTTGTTTGAAATAATTTCTTCCTGCATGTGTTTTGTAGTTAAATTTTAAGAATTGCTACAGAATTAACAAGAAAAAGTGCGGAATATTTTCATGTCATGCAGTTCTTCAACTAATACTTTCAACTATATTACTTTAGACTGTTATTCGATTTTAATGTTACGAGTCAGACAAATTATAATGTTTATAAAAATAGGAACTGAACTCTATTATGGTAATGTCAGCTTTGTTGTTCTGTGAAACTGTAAAACTGATGTACTGTTGGCGATTCATTATTAAACGTCGTGTTTTCACTCAGAGCGATGGAACTATCAGGCGACCTTCGTCCCACAACAAATTGTCTTTAATCTATTTCAACTTCGTAAGTCCTTTATTTGAGCTTGTCACCGTGTGGAACTGCATTTCGGTGTTTTTTCTCTCCGAATCACATCAAGATAAGAGCAGCAGTAAATAATTCATGGTTAGAGAAGAGTTTCATTGTACTGAATGCATTTTTAATTCATTTCGGGCGTTACTTTCAACTTACATCATTGCGGAGTCCCGAACTTTACTTGTCTTAATTTCTGAACAATTTTTCTTGCAAGGCCCTGCATATAATTGATAAAGTTCCGACTCTTCATCACAGAAGGACTGAAAGACGAACAATGAGGACTGAGCTTTGTCAACGGACAAGACTGAAGCTTTTTATGTAATATTGTCTTTTGTCCTTTTGCGAAACAGCGCCCAGCTGACAGCTGGGGATTTATAGTTGTATAAACACTACTCTTGCCTTTGTGGAACTTCGTGTAATTGTGGTTATTGTACAGTCAACAAATTATAAATATAAAGTCTCGCAGAGACAATATTTTTAATATTTTATTTGTTTATTTCTTTTTAATTAAAACTGAAAACAGTTGATTGTGTTAACAGCATGCGTTTTGTTAAAGTAACTTCTGATTCGGGGTTTTGCTTCAGGCATAAACAAATGGTAACAACTTATTTCGCTCGATCTAACTTATAGTTTTTCTGTGATATCTTTAGTGATTTCGTTATTGTTCGATAAATTATTTATTTTCGTCCATCAGTTTTTCAATCCTATTGGTTGTGGTACACGACTGACTTGTTATTATGTAAAGTCCGAACATTTGTGCATTACTACCAGTAACCACAGCTACTCCAAAAATTTTATACTTTCAATATTTTGTTTCAAAAAGAGTCTGCTCTTGGTCATTTCATAGCCGGTTTTGTTTCGATGCTCGTGTTCCGGAAGGAAGAGCTATGCATGGCCACTGTTTACAAATAGCGGAATCATTGCGTGCCGTTTGGTGGAAATATCAATTCATATATCAAGTGCGGGGCGGATTCGGTGACCTGTGTCAGCAGAGAGACATCCTTAAACTGTCAACCACCTACGCTGATTATTAGTACAGAAACAACCTTCTTTCCTGGTGTTTACGACTATCGAGTTTTTAGATTTTTATTTTTTCATACAAGTTATACTTCGTGTTGGTACAAAGCGGCGTTGGTCGAGGTGACCTGTGCTGATACAATCACAGTGTTCCCATTTTATTTGTTGTGACGACTTTGTAAATTTGTTGAACGACAGTATAGTATTGTGACTTGCAAAATAAAAAATAAGTTTTCTTTCCTGTAGTTAATAACTTGCTTTCTTGTTCAAAAGATTTTTATATTGAAAAGCCTGTGGAAAATTCCGCCATTAGAACGGTAGCTACAGAAGGAAAGACAAAAAGAATGTGTTTGCGATATCAGTCTGAAAGTAAAATGAAACGTTTTTACTGCCGTTCGATAATTTCATAAGAGTGTTTTGCTGGCAGTTGGTGTCGCATGCAGCTGAGCTGCTACTGTATGTTACATACTGATGTGATTGAGACGATATTGGTTTTGTATTTTGTTGCTGAGCAGATCTGAAACTGATATCACAATACCGTTACCACCTGTTCGCCTAAACGCTGCACATGGGTTTAATTGTTTTGTTAAAATGTTAGGTATAAATTTAACGATTTTAAAATTTAAAACGGAAAGTTTTCAAACTGTCATCCATTCTCAAACGCTATCACTGTTAAAGCTCCCTAATTCAGTCGCGGCCGTGAACTGACCACGGAAAGCTCAAACTCCGCTGCTTAAATACAGAAATTTGTTATGTTAGTTTGTTTCTTGCGCACGATTAATATTTAAGTAGTATTACCGAGATTCTATAGTGACTCGTGGATCTGGCAATTACAGTGTTTGTAGCTTTTTGCTTTTTCCTGCCCTGTAGTCGGTAGATGTGTTTTTACAGAATGTGGTTTTGTTTATTTGATGCGTGAGAAAACACTTTGCAATTATTTTGTGTTTTTCTTTATATTAAGCGCGTACAGATTTTTGTTCCATAAAATTATAAGGAAGCCCGTGGACATGTTCAATTAATTTTATTCTGTGATGAAGTGAAGCCGGTAGGGTTTTCCGCTGGCGCCATTTATATTTCTGGACTTTTTAAAATTAACTTTGAAAAATAAAAAAAGTTGTTTGTACTTTTTAAAAGTACAATATATAAACTGATACGTATTAAAAAATATTTTTCCCCAAATATTCGGCAGCTCGCACTGCTTCCTTTCTCAACTGTATGGTTAAAATTACGAAAGAGATTTAAAATGGGAAAAATGAATAAATTATAGAACTCTGGGGAACGTGTACAACAATGGATAAAAATAACAATAAGAGCAGTCGTGTTTGGCCAACAGTTTAAAAAAATACGTATGAAACACAATGCTGATAAGAGTGTTAATCGCTAGTTTTTGAATAAAGGCAAATATGCTTTGGGAAAATCCCTGCGCTCATTCACTGAGTTTTTGTCGATGGTGGAATTAAAAAGACTCCAGAAAAAGTCCTCTCGTAATATTGTGTTTCTTTGTTTCTAAAATTTGGGCATGGCGCTTGTGTTCGTCGTGAGTAGTGGTCACGGCATGTTTATACTTGTTTTCCTTGAACAGTGTTATATATTGCGAGATGTTGTGTCTTGAACAGTGTTATATATTGCGAGATGTTCTGTCTTGAACAGTGTTATATATTGCGAGATGTTGTGTCTTGAAGAGTGTTATATATTGCGAGATGTTGTGTCTTGAAGAGTGTTATATATTGCGAGATGTTGTGTTTTGAACAGTGTTATATATTGCGAGATGTTGTGTCTTAAGAGTGTTATATATTGCGAGATGTTGTGTCTTGAACAGTGTTATGTATTGCGAGATGTTGTGTCTTTAGCATTGAGCAGAACAAAAAGCATCGTAGCTAATTGTTGGATACTGTAGTGGTGGGGGGTGGGGATGGGAATTGTTGAAATGAAAACAATT
>JAODFW021226623.1:0-11383 GCA_027575235.2 Palythoa mutuki | reverse complement strand
AGAAAGCTGATATTGGTATGTTTATTGGTGCTCAGTAGATAGTTAGATGGTGATGGGGTGAATGACTCCCCAGCATTGAAGAAAGCTGATATTGGTATGTTTATTGGTGCTCAGTAGATAGTTAGATGGTGATGGGGTGAATGACTCCCCAGCATTTAAGAAAGCTGATTTTGGTATGTTTATTGGTGCTCAGTAAATAGTTAGATGGGGACTAGTATAATACATTTAGTTAAGGGGACTCTCATCGAGTAATGGTCCAAATAACAAGTAAGAAAGCAAATGGAGTGGAAAATAAAGAGTATTGCTAAAAGACGAAAACGTACTATATATCTTGAAGAAGACGTTTGTTTCGCTTCTTTCATTTCTTGATAATGAAATTACACGAGGAAACATGAGAAATTCAAGGCTTTTCTTATAATTTCTTTTGCAGTCTTGTAATAGGTTTGAATATTGTGATACAAAAATATTACTTTCAGTTGAAATGTCAATACATTTAATTTCAAAAACATGTTTTCCATGGGCTGATGTATTGTCATTATGAAGATCTAAGACCGCTAATTGTAAAAGGTGAAATGCCACAGTACAATATGAGATTGCTTACATTTTTTTATACCAAAACCGAGTTCTTGGCAATGACTTTTCTAGGTGTGGCCATGGGTATTGCTGGCTCAGATGTGTCTAAACAAGCAGCAGACATGATTCTGTTGGATGACAACTTTGCATCAATTGTGACTGGTGTTGAAGAAGGTCGTCTCATCTTTGACAACTTGAAGAAGTCCATTGCATACACCCTGACTAGTAACATCCCAGAAATCAGTCCCTTCCTCATGTTTATGTCATTAAACATCCCCTTGCCACTTGGAACAGTCACAATTCTGTGCATTGATTTAGGAACTGACATGGTAAATATCATTAATATAAATTACTTTGGCAGATCTTATACAGAGGTCAAAATAAGAAAAAAAGTTTGGGAGCCAATCAATTTTTTAGTAGCCAATTAAAAGTTTACATGTAGTATCCCAAAATCAGTGATAGCTAGCAGTTCCAACATAGTCAAGGAAAGTTCGTGTAGATGACATGACACAGCCTATGGTTCCCAGGCTACCACTGTTTGTCATTTAGTTTGGTAGACTGGTGAGAAATCTGGTAGTCTCTCACTCCCAGGCTACCACTGTTTGTCACTCCGTCTGGTAGCCTGGGGAGAAATCTGATAGCTTCTGGCTTCCGGGAACCACTATTTTGATGCCTGTTATGGGTGGGCAGTTCTAAAGTGAATAAGAAAGTGAGAGTGAAGATTCTTATTTTTTTTTTTTATTTAGGAACATTTTTGTGATTTTGTTATAAACACATCAATAGATTAGACAGTCAACTTTGTTACAACACTTTGAGAACATAAAAGTTCATAATGTGCCTCAAGAAGCAAACATTTCTTGGAGAAATTCAGGCGCTCGGGAACTATGTGCAACAAATTTTGCATACTCCAAGAAATGTTGTCATTTTGTTTTCCATCAAGAATCTGCTGCTAAATACTGTTTTTTACCTTATTTTAACATTGTCTCATTAAATCTAATTTTTATCCTAGAAAACCATATTTTATAAAATAACTTTGATTTGAAACACAAGACCATTGCTTGGTGCGCATTTGAAGTCATTGACTATTTCTTGTTGTTATTTTCTATTTTGTGATATAACTTTCACAATATGGCTTAAAAATTTGGGCTGCTTATGGAAAATTTGTTTTCTTTTGGTAGTAACTGTAATGAGTCATTGAAATGTCATGTACTGTATTACAAACATTATCTTGTTAAAGGTTTAATAGTGCTGTCACAATGGACGTTGGTGACAAATGATCCAAATGATCGTGTCTGTCCTGTGATCTACGAATAGTCTCAATGTGCGACATCCCAAAGGATTCGCACATAAAATCCATGAACCTTCTCCCAGGTCTACCTTGTCCTCTCTTCCCAGGTACCTTCCCTAAAATAGCCAAACTCTGTAACCCATCTTTTCGCATGACATGCCCGAAAAAACCTTTTTGTCTTTCTTGTAAATTGTACTTGTAAGAGTTCTGTCAGTTCCCGCTTTCCTTAGCACTTGTTCGTTCGTGACCCTGCCCATCCATTTGATCTTACACATGCGTCTTAAACACCACATTTCTGCTACCTCCAATCTTGCTTGCATTGTCTTTCTTATTGTCCAGCTTTCACACCCGTACAAAAGAGTAGAGTAGAGTACAAAAGAGTAGAGAAGTATGTTAATAAAATAATTGAAAATTTCGTGCTGGTTCCTAAACTGTCTGTTTCCTCTTTCGTTTCAGCTGTGGGACATTAAAAGCGTGTTAGTATCATAGAAAGAACATCGCAGTAAAAACCAGAAGAAATGATTTCGCTTCCATTGAATGACTCAACACCTGTCACTCACTCATCGAGCTTTTCCCAGCTCAAGATAACGTCACAAGAAACATTTATACACTGGTTTTTCAGAATAGCTTTAGGGTGTTGTTTAATAGTCAAAATCGTGAGAATATAGCTAAATTGATTATTAAAATTTGGTAATGAATGAATAGCTAAAGCACAGCAAACTCTAACGACCGAAGAATGAAGCAAGCAATTTTTTGTAAAGGTAACGTAAGGTTTTGAAATTTCCGCCTTTTGTTGTTTGTCTAAAAAGATAATAGAATTAGTTCGAATGCCGTCACGCATAAATATATAGTGAATATAAAAGTAAAAAATGACATTTTAGAGTCAAATGGAGTGTAGCTTTATAAAAGTATTTGTATTTTTCAAGAACACAAAAAAATGGTTGAAGTCGAATATTTTTTTGATTTAATGTAAGTCATTTCGTGTGAGCTTTTTTTTTGACAATAGCCCTTATTCAACGTCGCACCCAGGCTCATTTCACTCCACCGTGAAAGGAGAGGACCCCGGGAACAAGGATGGCGCCCGCGATCTAATCAATGACGTCACAAGGTCAAAGTGCAACTTGTTATCGAAAAAATGCAAGCTTTTTGTGAAGTTGATTCAAAAGTAAAAACGTTCTCTTATACTACAGGATAATTCTACGAAAAATGCAAGCAATAAAACAGTCCGAACAAGGCAATAGAGCTGATTCTTTTGATAGCTTGACGTTGTGATGTCAGATGTCAGTGCAATATGGCGGCCCCCATGGTATATATTGGATAATTTTACAAAAACTAAAAGCAATAAAACAGTCCGAACAAGGTAATAGAGCTGATTCTTTTGATAGTTTGACGTTGTGACGTCAGACGTCAGTGCAATATGGCGGCCCCCATGCATGGGATTGACTAGCTCTTTTTATTCAGTTTTGCAGAATATGAATAAGTGAATCGCTTTAGAAAGTAAATTTCTGGAATCCCACACAAATGTAATCTAACATACAAAAATATAGTTTTGGCATTAAACTTCTCTTTAATAGCAGAATGCATTATCAGCCATTGCAATTCGCTTTTGCGGTGTTCGCAGAAGTGGAAAAAAAGTAATAAAACAATAATAATAACAACGCTAAGATCGGCTAGCGAAATAATCACAATAAAGATAATGCATTTTACTAATTTGGGATTATTGCTAGTATAAATAATAATTTAAAATAACGCGAAATTAAATAAAATCCTATTCTAACTTTATTTTTAAGTGCTATTATAAATATACCAAACAGGGTTGTCACACATCCGAATGAAAAAAATTCCCTGACTTTTCCCTGACCTAAAGCAAAATTTCACATGTTTTTCAGCTTTTTGTTTAGATGTTCAATAAATTTGAAGGAAAACTTTATAAGATTTAAAATGATACAAAAATCTCCCTGACTTTTCTCTGACTTTGAGCAGAATTTCAAATTTCCCTGATCAAATACAAAATTCACTGACTTTTCCCTGACCTTGAAAAAAATTGGCGGAGGAAAAGAAGCGGTGCGTGTTAAATTAGTACGAAAAGTACTATAATAAATATATTCCCTACCACTCCTTCAGTAAAGTCCCTGTCTTTTTAGCCCATCCCTCCCCAGTAAACCCCTGGCTCTGTAGTATAGTCATTCTCTATTAAGTTCTCACCCCCTCCCCCAGTTGGACACACCTGTCTATCTAACCCATCCCACCAGAGTAAACCACTGGTTCAGTAGAGTAGTCACTCTCTGTTATGTTCTCACCCCCTCCCCCAGTAGGACGCATTTGTCTATCTAACCCATCCCACCAGAGTAAACCACTGGTTCAGTAGAGTAATCACTCTCTGTTATGTTCTCACCCCCTCCCCCAGTATGACGCATTTGTCTATCTAACCCATCCCACCAGAGTAAACCACTGGTTCAGTAGAGTAGACACTCTCTGTTATGTTCTCACCCCCTCCCCCAGTAAAACCAGCACTTCAGTGTATTTCCTGTCTATTTAGCCCATCCCTCCAAAGTAAACAATTGAAATGGTAGCAATAGAGTAATCACTCTCCATTAATCTCCCGTCTCCTCCCCCAGTAGGGTTCCTGTCTATCCTGTCTACCATATTAAATAAATCAATTCATTTTTGTGGCGAAAGGGCTCCTGGGAAGGCTTCTGCCACTATGTCATGGCGTTGAGTGAATGAAAGCGTAACCATCTACGAGCTTCTGACGAATAAACTTCGTCAAGAATTCGAATAAGCGATCATTTCCGGATGGAATACGAGGACAAAACGAGCGCAGCTGACTATGTGCTTTCTCCTTTCTTCGCTCGCACGATTTTGGTGACTTCGAAGGTGAGTTTTGCCTCTTTTTATACTATATATTTTTAAATACGAACAATTTCACCCACAAACGAAAGGAAGGGCACCGTCATATCGTTTTTGCTCTTAATTGTGCGAAATAAACTTTATTTGATATTTAAATTATTTTTTCAACCACAATACCCTTTTGGTTTTCTATTCAGACTGAGCCACATGCAGTCATTGGCTGCCTTTTTTTAGACTTAAGCTGCCCTTAAAAAGACTACTAATGTTAATTGGTTCACTATGACAGCTAACTAGTTTCAAGTTCCCCAAGACTTTGTTCTTTTTGCTGTTTTGGATTTGTTTCTGTTCAAATAAGCTGATATGATAGAGACACAATCTGTGGTTCCACATTTTAGATATTCTAAACGCTGTGGAGAACCTCAACCTCTTGAAATAAGGCCAAGTAAAAAAATAAATTGCTAAGCGTCACTGTTTTCAGAAATTTTATGGGTGGGAGGGAGGTTTTTTTGATGGAGTTTTGATGCTAAGATACAATAAAACATAGTTGATACACCTATTTATTATCGTTATTTTATCCAAGTGTCGTGTTTATCATGGGCATGGGCAGAAAAAGCGCGATGAAGTTAATGGCATTTACTATAGTTTGTTTGAAGACGGCAAAATTCTATCGGATTTGGTCAGTTTTCGGACAACTAACCCAGACTACCCAAGGTTTGCAGTCGCAAAATACATTGCAGTATTACAACATTTTTAAAGAAAAACTTTGAAAATAACAAAAAAAAATTGAGTCGGGCGCAAACCAACTTTTTTTTACTTAGTCTAACATAATAAAACACTTTTCATTGGGGATACTATTTTCAAAACCGAGTTTTTGAGTAGTAAAAACGGTGAGATTTTGTTCGGCTCCAACATTTCTCTATTTATTCTTAAATATATTGATGGTTTAGTGTAACTCCGCAAAAGAAATCAACAAAACGCTCTAATCGCATTTTCAATTTTATTAAAATTACCTCGTAAAAATCGCTAAAAAAACTTAACATAAGTTACTGTCGTTATGAACAGCATCACTAAAATTTCAAAAAGTGTGCATGACCGAAAAGTCAGGTTGCACTGACTAGAAAAACTCTTGCCTGGCCGGTTGGTCTAGAGTTTGATTGAGTGGCTAGAAACGACATAAGCAAAAAAAGTTAAGGTGGGGATTGATATTGCATTCAGCAAATGATCTGGTGTTTGGGAAGGTAAGGCGCCTTTACATTTAATCAATCACTCCTCGCTACCAACAAAGACGGTATGACGCGGGAAATTTCGCGCCCAAATACTACACGTGTATCACGTGTGCAGACAGCTTCCTTGTATTGGGTTAAAAACAATTGGGTATTTTATAGTGCTAAGACCTGTGTAATAGAAGACCGGCGCACACTAGAGCTACCTAAGCTGCTAAATCCTTTTACGAGCCAAGTGGCCTATTGGAGCCGGTGCTTATCTACGGTTTCTGTAGTGTTAAGCGGGTTGAATTGAATTGAATTGGATTAGAGTCATTGATTCCCACTGGACGGGACACAAATATCCTGCGTAGCAGCCCATGTTGAGGAGAGACGGGCAGAGGGACGAGGGAGAATGGGGAGTTAAGAGGGCGCTTCCTCCGCCTCTACCCATTTTCTCCTCTCCCTTCCCTCTGCCCCAGTCCCCACCCCTATGCGCCGCTGCGCAGGCGAGGACACTAATCTATCGCAGGTTAGCTCCCAGCACAAGTTGGTACTCATTTTACCTACCTCGGAAGGATAGAAAGCTGAGGCAACTTTGGCAGAAGAGGTCACACAAATGTTCAACACTCGGTTGAGCCGGGGTTTGAACCTGGGACCTTGTGGTTAGAAGGCAGAGATCTTACTACTGTGCAAACCGGGCTGTCTTATTTTTATGCAGCACACAACAGATGCCAACAACTCCCAGCATTGTTGCTCTACTTGTTACTCTCCATTTGCATGGCATTCAACACTACTAATTATGTATAAATACATAAACATTTTAAATTTGGAATTCAAACAACTCAAGGATTCCGTCACCCATGGTGTTTACTTTCATTTTTAAGGCTCGCAAAAAGAAAGGAAGCTGAGGACTTTTGTGAAGTTAGTGAAGGGCAAGCAGTACGAGTATCCGCTGACCCAAAAAACATTCAAGTTCGGCCCTCCAGACTATCTGGTGTTCAAGGTGTACATTTTCAACGTAACGGGGAATGTGTTGCTACATGTAAGTATTTATTCCCAGATCAAACATCTGGTTACAGGGTTCGTACGGGCCATGAAAAACCGGAAAGTTTTGGAATTTTCAAATTCTATTTTCCAGACCTAGAAAGCCGTGGAGTTTCAGTTAGGGTCATGGTAGGTCATGGAAAATTGGTGCATTGGTCCAAAAAGCAAAATGATTCAGTACTTAAGTCCTTTCAAACGAAATCTCAAAAGCAGAAAGTTGAATTTTGATCGTAGTGCCACTTCAAAATCGCCGTAATTTGTGAAGAAGATCCAATGCTCTCCACTCAGTTCTTTTAAAATTAATGGTTTATTTTATTTTATCATGTGAAACATTTTTTTTTGATTGTCCGTGGTTTTCGTTTTTAGCCTTGTACAAATTTTCTTTCCTGTGATGCTATAGACTGTAACATTTCACCCGGAGTTTCTTCTTGTTTTGTAGATAAATTTTTATCAGCCACAGTTTGCCCAAATTGATCTCCTGACTTATGTTCTGGCCACGTTCTTTGGGTAAGTGTCACGTTTTTGTTTTCATTCATTCTGTTTGACGATCTAAAATTTTGAAAGAAATACTACCGGGTAGTTGGGTAAAACCATCTTTGTTCTAAAGGATCAGCGTCTAGTGGAGTACGGAGGATCTAGCCCTGAAAGATATACTTTTACGGGGGGCGGGGTGGGGGTTCAAGGGATCTAAAAAGATCTAAAATATTCACAAAAGTAACCTGCCCTGTAAAAATTTTAAAGTGATGGTGGTGGTGATGGTGATGTTAATGCTGATGTTGACAATGATGATGATGGTGTTGACGATGATGGTGTTGACGATGATGGTGTTGACGATGATGATGATGTTGGCAATGATGGTGTTGATGATGATGATGTTGATGATGATGATGTTGATTTTGATGATATTGATGTTGACGATGATGTCAATGTGGATGATGTGGATGTGGATGATGTTGATGTGGATGATGTTGATGTGGATGATGTTGATGTGGATGATGATGATGGTGTTGACGATGATGGTGTTGACGATGATGATGGTGCTGTTGATGATAATGGTTTTGATGTTGATGATGATGATGTTGATTTTGATGATGTTGATGTTGACAATGATGTCGATGTTGTTGATGTTGTTGATGTGAATGGTGATGATGATGGTGTTGACGATGATGATGGTGTTGGCGATGATGATGTTGATGATGACGATCATTATAGTTGTATGACGTAATGTGCTTTCAAAACTATTGTTGCTTCCCAGATGTTTCATTGCGGTATTGTTTGTGATAGCTCTAGCGTGGAGGATTCGATCTCGATACATGAACTTTATTAGATCAAGGGTAAGCTGAAGTACATGTAGAGTAAAACTTGTGTTCCGCTACTAAATATTATGGTGCTGTTCGAGTTCCTGTAATATTGTAGGATGTTGAAATGTTTGTAGTGTGTCAGTTCTTATGTTTGAAGTCCCTCACTGGAATAAGCGCAGCCGCTCTTGAATTTGTGCTGCGGCACCTGTCTGATAATTTTCAAGTAAACGCTGCATCTTTATTATGGTACTTGATATAATAAGATACCTTAACACAAAATTGTTTGAGAAAGAAGAACACAGAAAGTTCGAGAGTTTTTAAACTTTTAACGTTGGATCTAGCTCCTTGCAGAGGCAGGTACTCATTTAACCGAAAATCTAAGAATGAAAGCCGAGTAACCAGAAAGCAAATCACACAAATGCTCATTAAGTGGCTGTGGTGCAGCCTGGTTTGAACCTGGATGCAAATCAGAGCTTTAACCACTGTGTCAACTGTGCTGCGGACTTGACGTAGGTTTTAGCAAATTTAAGGCCAACCAGTTTGCAGCAATACTAATCGTTACAGGCTTCCTGTGCTCAATCTGGCCGAGTAGACTTGGACACGACTAAAATAGCCAGTTTCAAAAGTCGATGTTTGGAATAGCTGCCTATAGAAGATTTTGTGAATCTGCAGTCCATTGGTCACCGGTAGCCAACCTGAAATTTTTCGTAGACATGGGACTTGACAAAGACCGCATGCTCTTTGAAAGAGAAGTGAGTAGGCTACTGGTTTTTTGGACGAATATCAAAACAATGTCAAATGCTGAGGGGATCGTCGTTTTAGCTACGAATCTAGAGGAAGACAATGCGCTTGTACGAGTCTCAGATCTGTTAGGTGCAAACTTGTGTCCTGTTTTGCAATGGACTGCCCACACATTCGATCAGATATTGGTACCTGAAAGCCTTTGACGAACAAAGCATTCCCAATACGGAGACATTGTTGCCAACGTAGGTGGTGTTTAGATGATACCGGATAGAGATTCATGCATTCTGGTACGAGTTCGTCCCGGTTCCATACAAATCGCTGCATTTGTTTACATGATACTTCAAAACTTTTCATACCAGATTGACCCAATCCGGAATGAAATCATCCCGGTTCTCTCACCGGATCGAAATTTTTGATCCGAAATGAAATCCGACCAAAGTTCGTTCCAGTATTACGTAAAGAGTGTACGAACTCATAAATAGCTGCGAAGCAAGACCCCCAATAGACTGAGACGAGTAGAGCATGTGCACAATTTTTTTGAAAGTTCGTTTTCACGCTACCAAGCTTGTTGTTGTCGCTTCATTCCGGTACGAGCTCGTTTTAAACTTTTTCATATAAACACGTAACTGAATTTATTTTCGTTCTGGAATGAATCTCGATCCGGTATCATGTAAACACCGCCAAAGAACCTTATTTCCCAAGACGGACTGTCACTGGGAAAACATTGAGGGCAGCGGATTAGGTCTGGTGGCAGTTTGCTCATTTACATCTCAAAGCTTTTTGTTTTTGTAGTCGGTGCAGATAAAAACATGAAAAAGGAAAAAGGAACTCCTTTCCAATCTATCAACTGTGCTTATAGTTACAAGACAAAAGTTTAACGCACAGCAGAATAAATTAATGTTTGGTTGTGTTGTTCAAAATGTATTCAATTCTATACCTAAGCTTGCTTGTGAAGTGCAGACAATTTCTGTTTTAACATACTAATACAGGACCCTTTATTCATAAAATGTTACAAGTTTGTATTTGTAATTAGAAAATGCACTATACAACTTTATAATAAATTTTGACTTCGTAAAAGCATTTCTTGTGGTATTGTAATTTCTGTGTTCATACATTCCCCAGTCTGACGTTCCACCGTTACAAAAATCATTTATTGAGCATTACACATATTTTCTAATTTTCACTGAGGGCTTCAGATACGGAATAAATTGGTTTGAATTGGCTCCGAACTAGCTTTGGTCTGGATGATAACGGTGATAATGCACCCCTCTGTAACAGACCCACCGATGTCGAAATTTCCACTGGGTTTTTCCGAAAAATTCGCTGGGTTAGACATTTCGCTGTACTAGACATAAAATATAAACACGCTGTGTAATCGGTTTTTGCAGTGGGGAAGGTAAAAAACTGGCTGGGTCAATTCAGAAAACTCGCTGGGCGATGGGTAGGCAAAATATCCGCTGGATTGAGGCAAAATTTCCAGTGGGTCGGGTTTCGGTGTGTCTGTTACAGAGGGGTGTGATAATGTCATGTTGTTATGTCAGTATTATGATAATAGTAATAATGAATATCATGATGATGAAGATGATGTTGGTGATGCATGATAGTAATCACGGGAAACGAAAATCAAAACATATTTTATTACACAAGTTACTCAAACAGAACTCCTTAAAAGTCGAAACACAACTGAAGAAGGGATGAAGTGTGTGACCCGACTGTGTGGGCTACACTGTCTTTAAACGGTTTGACGGATTACATATAAAAAACAAAACAAAACAACTGATTTAACAGAAGTGCTTACCCATACCTGTGATAAGTTGCTGAGGATGCGAATACCTTAGAAAGATAAACTAATCATGTTGGTGTAAGTGAAACAAAAAACCTGACCCTTAAACACCAAATTAAAAAAGAAACGCAACCTATAGTTGCCTTGGACTCTTGTTTAGAGGGTAGTTATTAATATGTTGACGCCCAACTTCACGGTATAATTTTTTCTTAATTTTATCGATGAAAGTTTGATATCTTAACATGTAAAAACAACTTTAATGTTTGGACTTCTAGAATTAAAACAAAAGCTCCAATTGAAAGCAGTTAATTTTTTCGTCTATAATTATATGCTAAAAAAACATTACACGAGCGCTTAGTTGTACGAATTTCATCTTTTAGGCGTTAATTCGCTAGAAAGTACATTTAGGTTCAGCAAACGGTCCCCTAATTTCTGAAGTACTTGCAAAATGTGGTACTTGCTGAAGTGGTCGCACACACATTTTAGCAGTACTGGCAGAATTTGAATAGAGTTTCTCGAGTGCTCATGTATTAGGGAAGCCTCACATATCGATTTTGCCCACAAGAAACGTCAATTTTACGTTTCTCTCGAGACC
>JAODFW021225643.1:5000-15462 GCA_027575235.2 Palythoa mutuki | reverse complement strand
GCTGAGTGATGATGAAGGGAGATATGTCTTGCTAGACTTTGATAAACTTTCGCCAAAGGCAGAAACTATTTCGTACCTACTTGATTCGCATTTCTTGAGTTCAAAAAACAACAAAACAGTTTCCCAAGCACTTGTCCAAACTGTTACCGATTATGGAATAGCTTTTGACAATGTATGTATTTTCAGCTCTAACAATGTGACATACATGAAGAAAGCGTTGAGCAAAACTCTGTCTTGCATATAATTATCCCCTCTGTGTGCATATCACATTCCACAGTCACGTTGTGAATTTGCAGAAGAAATCAACCGTAGTTGAGGCACTGCCAGTAACTCTCCCATCCGTTTAGAAGAGATGTACAGTGATGAAGCCTTCTTAAAGAAACTACATTGCCAGCTTTCTTTCTTGAAAGTCAAGGCCCCAACTTTCGATGTATCTAAACTATGATGGCCCAGTGTTATAATATCGTAAAATCATGAAATAGTGTATAAAAAATAAAAATCATAAAAAGAAAAATAAATAAAAAAATTTAATGAAAAAAAAATCAGTAAAAGTATAGTAGCTCAAAACAACATGAAAACAAATTAGAGGAGGTAGCCCATCGTTATAACAGCAATGCAAATTCACTAAGCAAAGCGGCACAATGGGCAAACATAATAGCCCACAATACTTTGAAAGCTTTCAGTAAACATGGCGGAAGCACGGGTAAGAAACACTGATAGGGAACAAAATGAGTTAAAAAGCAACCTGAAGAAATACGTTTTGCAAAACCTGCGAAGAGCAGAAGTTTTAGATTTCCTAAAAGAGATAACCCTCAGTACGTGTCCAGTTTGCCGACTTTAAGCATAAGAATGCGTAGATTTAATATAAAGTACACCAATTACAATACTGATGTGGAAGTCTGATATAATCACAGAAATAAGAACAAATTAAGAACAAATTGAGGCTTAAGCAGCCAAAAATAAGAACAATGAGCCTCAGCAAAATTTTACGGGTTATCATAATAAGAAAAGCGTGAATAAGTCAACCTCCAATAATGATTTACAAAAAAGCAGCATCTCCGATTTGATGATAGCCATAAAGGTAACTCGTAAAGGGGTCCGACTCTGAATCGTGGAGTGGTAACACTTGCTTATTAAAGTAAGTAACAACAGCAAGTGCTGCCATAAGAAGCATCAGTGCTCCCTATGCCAGGTGGACCCAAGTGCTTTGTCGTGGTATTCATTTTTCATGTGTGCCACAGTTGCTACATGGTGCAGCAACAAGAAAGTGAAGGAAGAAAGCCACAGCTGCAAAGTCGGCATATGGCATACCATCTGGCCCACCAGGTCAAGAGAAATGGTAACCTAAAGAGGAAAGAGGTCGGCTTTGCTTGTTCCTCTGAAGGTGGCCGTTTGTACAACAACAAGAACAATCCCATGCCAGCCACCAGCAGCTGTTACGTTGACTACAAGGATCAAGTAGTCCCTGGTCTATGCCACCCGGACTATTTTGAGCCAAAAGTCCAGTCCCTAAACCTCAAATTAGTTGAAGCATCGAAAATGCAGAGAAAACAGTGAAATCTGAAGCAAACTTACATATAGTATGTCAAACTTTTACAATAATGCGGTATCTAAAGTCCCAAAAATAAACAATTGGACTGGATACAAGTATAACATTTAAATAGGTGACAGTTTCATCAATAAACATGTGAATGAAGCAAGTTCAGAGTACCTCCGACCCGCTAGTGGTCAGAGTGATGGCAGAGAATTAGAGATACAAAATAAATAGTTTTAACCCAGTGATTATACCGAGTGGGTCTTTAGTATATTCACATTGTGGAAGGGCAAATTCATAAAACAACTTTTACTAACCTAACTATCCCCCTCCTTTTGAAAAATCCTCTGTTTATCTCAACTAACTGGTTCCCCAACAATGGTCAAAAATTAGATTGTACATACATTGTTCCCAAAAGTTACATGTTTCTGCTTTACCCTGCACCTTGGCCACAAATGCTTGGAATGGCTCGTATTGCTCATGTCAGAGCCGCAGAAGCAAAAGTTTACCAGGCAACCAATTTTTGGTAAAACTAAGAAACTTCAACATCAACAACAACATGTTTGTGTAGGAATTCCATAGGGTATTAAGGCAAAACTGCCCTAAGGGAAAGGTACAAAAACATCTAAACAAGTGCCTGGTTAATCTGATGAAGTTTGTCCATAGCAGAAGTTATGACCACCTCAAAGAAAATGAAGGGGAAAGCAACATATTGTATTGGAAATATTGATGACCACCATAGAAGTCTTGAGATGCATTGTCATTGGTCCAACAAAAAGAAAAAGTGGAAAGCTTTATCCAGTGATGGAAAAAGCAGCTAAGTTTTAATTTTTTTTAAAAAATTTAATTGCTTTATTGGGTACTCTCGGAAAATAAGTAACATCTAACAAACATCAGATATTAAAAAAAACGCAAGTGACATACACCAGATATTAAATAAAAATAATATGTATATTAGCAAAATAAAAAAAGGGCAAAAATTACCAAGATGGGTCGTCATGAACACGACCACACGGTACCCATGCAAGGTGCTACCCAGTAAAAATTATATTGCAGCTATGAGGTGTGCAAGAATCACCGAAGATGCCAAGAGAAAAATCAATGTGTGAAAAGATGTGTGCAAATTGCCAAATATACATCCATACATATGCATGTCACTGCTCAGACTATCTTATCATGAGTACGATATGCGAGAATATACATCTTGTCCAGCACTATTTGTTATCCCACAACCAAACTGGCCAATCGGAAGAAGTGGAACTTCATGTTGATAGTCCCCATCCTATATCAGCAATGGAAAATAAAGACGATGAGCTCCAGTTTATCAGATCATGACTTGTGTAAAGGTTCCTCAATCTGATACTGCTGCCATCAAAAAAGAATAAAAGACAAAAAACTAGAACAATCTTAAAATGCTGATGCACTCAATAATATTCAGATAAGAAAGTGACAGGGGACTATAGTATCTTACTGACTATAAACAGACAACAAGGAATTCAACAGGTTCTCTCATTCAAAGCACCAGAAAAATAAAGTATGCAAACACAACGATGCTTCTTTTCAACCAAGAAAAGAGAGAAAACTAA
The DNA here is from genome assembly GCA_027575235.2 of Palythoa mutuki. Lineage (NCBI taxonomy): Eukaryota > Metazoa > Cnidaria > Anthozoa > Zoantharia > Sphenopidae > Palythoa > Palythoa mutuki. Next base: position 12,342 of record JAODFW021225643.1, on the reverse strand, counting down.
AGTATGCTATGTACGACCACCAAAAGAGAGAAGTAGCACTCCATATCAAGCCTTAATAACATGAAACTGATTTCAGGTATTTCATGTCATTGTCATTGCAATAATTTCGACCACATTATTGCATTGTTTGCCGACACTGACAATGTTGGCATTCCCACCCTAATGTATTATTTATGACACTGGTGTGACATAAACAGTATTGTTTTTCAGTAATAAGTCGTAGAAATCAGGAAAAATTGTAGTCCCAGCAATGTTCTGGAACTTTCTAATAATGTTTACCATGGTCACAGATGAAACAAGAACATTTGTGTGGTTCATCGATAACGTCCTTTATGAGCTCCTACAAAACAGTACTCCAATTTTGAAGGCTACCTTTGATGTGGACATCCTGCCAACTGATATCCTAGAAGCAACAGGAGATGAGCTATTTTCTAGTGCACGCTATTTTTGTCAAGAGACTTGGGAACAGCTCCAAAAAGCATGTAAACTATTTATTTTGTTTAATTGCTACTGCTACTAGTAACAATATTGACAACAGCGCTTCTATTTTATAATATAAAAAATAATAATAATTAGACATAATTAGTCTATTAAAATAGCATTCCATGACTGATGCTGTGCTGAAGCCACATTTTCACTAAAAACTGAATATTGCCAAGAAAAGATCTTGATTTTAATTTTAAAAGGATTAAAGGCTAGTTACACTGAGAGTTATCATTAGTAACACATTTAACCAATGATTGTAAAGTAAATAATCTGCCTTCGGTCCCTTGTTACTCTTTAGCACTCCAACAATTGTTTACATTCACCTTTTGGGAAGTAGGAATAAATACTGTTAAAGGAAGACTGCTGAAAAGCAGTTTTAATAAGAAATAAGCTCACATGAGTGTTGGCTGACTTCCCATGGTCAGCTTACTGAATACACTCCTGTCATCATAGGGTTACCTCAACAAAACTATGTGCCTGAGATGATTATTTTTTAAAATATATTAGCATCGCAACAAACCAAGTAAATAATCCTCATATCTGATTATCTCACATAAAAAAATAGCTCACTGAAATCAGGAATACACAATAATTTTGGTCAGCATTCATTTTCATAATTTTAGAAGTTCTCCGTCTTGGATTTACAGACCATCTTGAGCAACACGTTTTTTGGTGTTAAAGAAGATATGGAAATGGGATTCTCGTTCAAAAACAAGTAGGTGTATCTGAATGCCTACTCAGCAAGTCTACTCCTCGGCCACCTTCTATACTAAATGAGTCCTTCCAGAAGTTGATGGAGTCTCAGCAAAGTCAAAATCATGCCTTACAGCAGTTGGTACAACAACAGCAACAGAGTGTAATGGCTCTCACCATTCTGCAGCCCACAGTACCTATCTTCAGGGGCAATCCCATCAACTGCTGTGATTCTACACGAGTGTTCGAGCAGTTGATCAAGCAAAAGACTCCCAGCCCAAGCGCCCGCCTGTACTACCTTTTTTGATTTACATAAGGAGAGTGCAACCAACTTGTTAGGAGCTGCCTGTCCATGCGAGAAGAAATCTACACCGAGGTCGACATCTCTTCAAAGAATGTTTTGATCAAGACTACCAAATTGCTATTGCACATGATTGTGCAAAAACTGACTAGCGGCCCTCCAATCAAGTTGGATGACGGAGCAGCCCTGCAGCAATTTTCAACCCAACTGATGGGCTGTCTAAATAAATTGGATAACCCAGACAACCTTAAGAAAAATTGTTGACCACCTACCATATGCGCTGAGACCAAAATGGTACAATGCTGTGGACCGGGTCATGGAAACTGAAAGTCGGGATGTAACTGTACAAGATATCACAACGTTCGTCACCGTGAAGGCAAGAGCTGCAACCCACCCCATCTTTGGTAAGGTAGCAAATAACAAATTTAAGCCAGTGACAACCACACCAACCCTGAGACAAAAGGCTGAAGGACTTTCTACTCAGAAAAAGCAAGATAATGCAAAACTTCAATGTGCACTATGCAATGGTGAACACTGGTCATCACGCTGCGATAAATTTTGCAACAATCAATCAAGGAGTGCCAAGAACTCATATGCGTAAAAAAAACTTTGCATCAAATGTCTGTTTCCAAATCATTTTGTCCACTCGTGTCCAAAGTCTAGCTTTTGTGAAGTCAATGGTTGTACTGCTAAGCATTCAACATTTCTTCATCCAAAAACCAGTCCAGCACCAGAAAGTAGTTCTACAGTGTAGGTCCATCATAGGGATGTTGTTCCCCCCAGGGATTTTGCCCCCAATTTTTCACCCACTTTACGATATTATTGCACATATATACCTGTTTTTCAAGTTTTGTTTTAAGGGTTGTTTATGTCGACGTCTCTTTTCATGAATGTGAAACATTCTCAACTGTGGGGAAACAAATTCACAAGGGATCTCACCTCCTCCCTTCCCATGAACCTTTTTTTTTTGCTGCTTTTCAACGTCGATCTATGTTAAAACGTTTATAGCTTGAAATTTTTTATACAATTTGAAATTTGCATCTTAGGTCTTTCTTGATAAATGTGAATTATAGCAGAAAGGTGAAAATAATTTACAAAATGTTTTTAAAATTGTCGACATTTTTTATTGACGCGATGTGTATTTGTTTATCTAGATAATCTACATAAGATTATTATCACAAAAGCATGCATGTCGTTAAAGTCTTTAAAATCTATGTTTGAAAAATTATAATACACAAACACATATGTTTGCTTAACCCTTGAATTTCAAATTGAATGGCCTCTCATGAGCCCCCTTATCCCAAATTAATTTGGCTAGTACAAAAACAAAGCAGATAGGTACATCTCTATTTTAGAATATCTGAGAAACAGTTCACTAAACCTTAAAATCCTAAAATCAAAAGTTTTTTACAAGTAATTAACGATTTATTTGATATATATTAATTTTGTTTAAGTAAAATTTTGTGTGTACAAAATCTAAATGATGCAAAGCTTCAACAATTCAAAATTCCCGCCATTACAACAACCTCCAATCCTATTTCATTTTAGCAAACTACATTTTCTTGCTGCTCATTTCTACAAAATACATCCATATTACAGAAAATAATTAACACAGAGAGAGGCTTCATACTGTTATAGAAAATAGAACCTTTAATTTAGAGATTTTTATGCCACTCTTGAAAACAGTTCTCCCTGTCAAGGTGCATGCAGCATTTGTGCAACCGTAAACAGTTTTTCCAGCTCTTTTAAATTTTGTCACATGGCGATTTTCTTTTCTGAAGTTTTCATTCCTGCATACACAATTTTTGCAGTAATCTTTTTTTCCAAGTTTACCAAAAGCAAATCCATGATTTTATTTGGCAGTAGGTTCTAAAGAGGGTCTACCTCGCTTTCTTTGTGCACAGCAATCACTGATTAGTTTTTTGCTGAGTTCTAACCTTAATTCTAAATGCGAAAGGCGCTTTGATTCCCCGTAAGAGCTCAAAGTTTCTTTATACAAAACATAACAATTAATAATACAGGCATCAAACGAGAAAAAGAATAGATATTTCTACCATTTAACGGATTTGATCATCAAGTTATAATAGTAATGCAACTAGTCGTGCAAATCCACTCCTCCCATGAAATTGTTGTAATGTGTGATGGCTTTCGGCTTGTCGATCAAAACTTTTCACTTTGTACTTCCACACTGTGCAAACCAAATTTTGAAAATGAGCAAATTTAGAATCACCTTGAACAACAAACCTCAAGCCTTTCAAAGCTGGAGGGAAACCCTTTCCATTTTCTTGAACAGTACCATAACAGAAAATATTTTTATCAAAAAGCTTTAAAAATAACTTAACACTCAAAAAAAAAAATTATCCATAAAAAAATAGTAGTTTTTCCCCGAAAGACTGTGTGTGAGGTTGTAAGAAACACGGGAACTCAGTCCTTTGAATGAACAGCTGAGATCTTGTCGACCAGCTGGTGTGTTGGCATTATCATCCTCATCTTTACCCATATATACTTCGAATTGGCATAAATAAGGGCCTGTCTCGAACATATTTTCAATAATATTTTCCCAATCAGTTTTAAGGCAAAACTGATACTAATACTAAAAAAAGTTCGCATATGTATATCGGTATTCAAATTTCTAACAAAATAGTTAAAATTAATGGTGTCGCTTACATTTTAAAGTTTCTTAAGGATTTATAAACCACTGGCAAACCACCCTCTGTGTGACATTTTATGGCTGGACTTGAGAGCTGTTTTTTTTTTATAATATAGTCAATCTATTGCCTCCGACTTTATTCTTTAAATACAGCTGTTTAAGGGTTTTGCCTACAATGCTGCACTTTTGTAAAATGTGTAAATTAACTCTTATGAAATTTCGATTTTTTTGGTGAGTAAAACACCAACTGATTGTTCGGCGATGTTTTGGCTGTTTTTCGGTTTATCCATCCTAATTCTTCAGAGAAAATATACAAAAAATCATGACGAAAGAGGCAAAACTTGGGAACAAACCACAAGCTGTCCCAAAGCGAAAAAGGCGATGGCTGGTCTGATCGAATTTCACATTTAAATAGTTTTAGAGGAAAGTGGACCCATCGAAATGCGTTTCGCCAAATCTTAAAAAATTCAAATGACAAGCAGTTGAGGGCACCAGGAGATGCATATATTCTAGAAATTTGCTTCTACAGTCGGTATTAAATTTCACTTGAATCACATTGCGAGAACAAGTATACAGTGTCATTTTAATTACGGAGTGAACGGCCATAATTTTATGTATCATTTCGATTCTGAACTGCGATGCGGCCCGCTTTTTCCCGTACATAACGCCATAACAGAGGCTTTATTTGGTTGAGCTCGTGAATGAATTTCTACTACTTAATCATGTGGCAGAATATATGAGCAAGCCAGTGAGATGTATATTATTTTTATATTTATAACAAACATAAGACAGTAAAATTATCAACTTACCGTCAAATTTGCGGTCGTGTGTCTTTGATATAGTCACTTATGGTGTACTTCTCTGCGTTCTTACTAGGCCCAAAGCGTTTTCGAAGAAACTGAAAAACTTCTAACTTGAATCCCTTCACTTTCACCTCCAAATGTCTGCGCGGTGAATGATGTGCTGAAGCACTACTGACTTGGCCTGCTGACTAAACTGCTCCCATGCCCCAGAGTCCCAGGCTACGCGCTGACGGATACCGGCGTTTCAGGGATTTCGCCCCGGATTCACTTGGGATTTTGTCCCCCTCCCTCGCCCCCCTCAATGGATTTCGCTTCCCCTCCTCCTCCACAATCTAAAACCAAAGAACGACGTTTCTTCAAACATTTCGTTCGGTTTGTTTGCAGTTGCCTTCAACGACAAAGCTTTTATATTTTAATGTCAAATTACAATGTTTAAATCGCAAGACAAATAAAAAATATAATTCAGACTAACAACTGCGATCGCTAATCGTGTCGTGAAATTCAATTCCAGGACACTGAGGTTGCAATTTTAAACGAGTTTACTGTTCACTGTTTATCATGAATTTTTCTGTTAGTGTCTACAGCCTTCACTCTACATTCATGTTTCAGCATGTTTGTTGAACATGTGAAAATGTGTTTGTGCGTTATAGTTTTTTCAAACACTTTGTTGTAGTCTTTAGACACTTTAATGGTGTACACGCTTTTAATGTTATAACAATCTTATGTAATCTCTATAAACATACACACATCGCGTCAGAATAAAGGACGTTGACAGTTTTAAAAAAGAGGGGAGCGAAGTAAGTCCCTGGGGTGGCGAATTTCCTACGACACGAGAATAATGAGAGTATTATATAAGAACCAGTTAAAATCTAAATTTAATTTTAACACCGTAGAAACAGCAATGAAAACAATTACGTTTCGGACTGCAGTATGCTCTTCTTAATTATCCCGAAAGACTCATTCTTTCGGTTTTCTAGTTTATAACGAGAATGTTTATAGTCCGAAACGTTTTATTTCCCGTTCAGTTCTGCGGTATTGAACTTAAAATTAGTTTCAGCTCTTTTTATCAAAACACATAATCAGCCATGAACAGCAAAATGTAAATTCATCTGCCAGGAACATCTTGTAAGAAACGCAACCCTTTCCTTAAGGAAGAGATTGTTTTTTGAGTTTTGACCGTGGTTTTGATTTAACCAGCCTGTGAACAAACCAGTCCTGAGTGGACACATGAAAGCCAATGATAAAATTTTACTTCGCTGGGCTGGGTTGATAAAAGAAGGTTTGAATGAGGTTATATGATTACTGAAAATGGCCTAAACTTTTAGCTGATTACTGAGATTCGAGAAGATTTTTAACTGATTTCTAAGTTTAATATTTGTAAACTACAGTAACTGCAACTTGTCGCTTTATCTTAAATGGTGTCCTTTGCAGCCGTTTTGGTATGTCTGTCTAGTGTTGGTCCCAGGATCTCCCTGTCCCTCTACATCAACAAGGAGACTAAGTTTTAAAAACTTAAAAACATAAAAATTCAAAACTTTATACCCTTAAGTTTTTCCGATTGAGAACAAGAAAAATTGAATGGGCTTGAAGCTTTTCATTTAAAAAGAATTAAGACCTAATATTCAAAAGAATGCTTTTTCCAGAATCGGCGCTCATAGTTGGAATAGGTTACCAAGTTGTCTAAAGACATTAACAAAAAATTCATTTAAAAGAAAGTTGAAAGAAATATGTACCCACGACTGACCTTGCTACTTGCGGGTCAGTCATGTTTATAAGCTTTTTGAAAATTTTTGTAAAAAAGTTGAAGTTGAAGTTTTAACTAAAAAATAAATAAATATCGATTAGAATTACCTATAGAAGTACACTAGTAATTAAGTAATCATTGTTTATTATTCTATTTAATTAGATAATTGAGAGAAACTGAGATAACTCAGGAGTTATCAGTAAAATCAAACTTCAGTAGTTATATATTGTTCTAGAATGTTTATTATTTGCAAAGTGGTACATATTCGAACACTCTGCACTGGCTCTTTTCGCTTCATCACTTAACAAACAATATTATATTTCCTATTATTTTTCTGTTTTATACGTTGTGGGATGTCACAAACGCAAAAAGGCGAGAAAAAGGGCTCTAACTTCGTGTAGAGGACACAGGATCTAACAAGGTTTGTGATTGGCTGAAGTGGGGTTGGGGTAAGCTTTATCTTTGTTTTGATTGGTTTAAATGATCTGTGTCCTCTACACGAAGTCAAAGCCATTATTGTTGTACACACACTACAAGACAAATTTTGTATTTTACAACTATTTACCACAGGGGCTTGGACTTCTTATTAACATGATGGAACACAGCAAACAAAACATTCTAACACTAATTGAACTGGACACAGAGCCTTGTCATGAGAGCGAGGA
>JAODFW021225643.1:0-2500 GCA_027575235.2 Palythoa mutuki | reverse complement strand
TCACTACGCTACAAAGCAATAAATTTAAGATAAAAAAAGCACTATACGTTAAAATAATGCAACATGTCGTAAATATTATGCCTGCAAAAGACCATCCGATTTTTTAAAATTTTTTTTTTCTCCGATCGTTTGACCCTATGTTTTTGCTCAAAACCGACTGTAAACATGAAAATAAATGGAGATGGGCTGAAGACACTCAGCGGGAATCCGCTCTAGTTATAAACTAGTTTTGTTTTTTTGCCGAAATTGAAAGAAATGCGATACCTGGTTCCTGTTTGCATTGTACGTGATTCCGCCCTCTTCTCCAGGCAAATCACGAACCCAAACTCCGTCGGAAAAATTATGTGGCGGGCGAACAACGTTTGATTCTTGCCAGTAATCCACGAAGGATTCGACTTTGCTGATGATCGAAGAGAACATTTTCTAATCTTATAGATATTATTTTCCACGCAAGAAAGCTTTCCTCGTTCTTCAGAGACCTGAAAGTAAAACTTTGCTGCAGAGTTTCATTCTATTGATGACACAACAATGACCTGACGTCATTGAATACGCTTACGCAAAACTAACTTCCTTATATGGAATGTATTTCTGCTATGCATTCAGGTCTCGTCCATACGAATCCGGGTATTTTTGAAACCACGATTTTTGAATCCGCGTTAACTAAATTAATTGCGTTCACACGGATCCGCATAACCTGTGGATTTAAAAAAATCACTCTGAAAAGCGCTTTCAAAAAGATGCCGTTTCATTGGATTCGTGTGAATGGAAGATCGGATATATATATGTTACAGTGCGTGTACTTAGTTGCCTAATTCACCGTATCAGCAATTTGTCTTTTATGATAGGTAAATGTTTTTTCGCAAAAAATGGTAACAATTGCGGTAACCTTGATCCTGTTCGAATTGTAAACAGTGGCGAAATTAATTCTCTTGCTTTACTGCGCGCGCAGGCAGAAATTCGCACGGGAAAACGAGACGTTTCGAGAATCAAGCCCAGTTGGTGTTTTAGGAATACGGATACTTTTTAATAAACAATTATTCCAGGAGCGCGCGTTGGATATCAGATGGTAATTAACTATAATTCATCCTATATCCAACAAGCGCGAATGGAATAATTGTTTTGTTAAATTTAATGAGTTTTCTGAAACCTTCGACACTTGAAAATCATGTGTTATCTTTTAGGTTATAAGAATTTAGTTAAAAATAATTGGAGACTAAGCTGGTACTTTATGAAAATATTCGGACAATTAAATTTTCGGACAAAAAAAAGTCCGAAAATTTAACTGTCCGAAAAATTTAAGATTTCGAGGTCCAGTGTGGTCAGGAACCATTTAAACAGATATAAAGTAGTTTTACAACTCGGGTTCATCATCCTCCAATTAATACATATAAACTTTATTGAATGAATTTAAACTCATATAAGAGTTATGTGCGAGTCAATTCCAGCCGCGAGCATCCCCCTTCCGGGGCAAACCCCGGGCATTTGATATAAGATGAGTCCCACAGGGCCGGGCATTTGCAAACAACAAAAACATGGCTCGTAACATCCTGTCGTCATTTCCCGACGGCGCTCAGAAGTCATTTGGGGATAAAAAGAGCATTTATCGACCATAAAAGATCTATAAGAAACAATAAAACCATATTTACTTTGTCTTCGTCCGGTCTGAGTGTCTCATTTCGTGACCCTATGAGTTTATAATGAGACCATATGGACAGTTTCCTCTGAGATATCGTTGTTTTATGCAGTTTTATTGAGGCGAAACAGTTACGTTTATCAAAAAATGAGTACTATTTGTGAATATTGGTCTGATAGACTGGGGGCCGGGCATTTGTCCATCATAGTAGGAACGGGGGGGTGGGGCATTTGCCAACAAAAATTGCCCGCAGGGCCGGACATTTGACAATTTTTTTCGAATGTCCGGGGTTTGCCCGGGGGTTTGCCCGGGGCGGGGATGCTCGCGGCTGGAATTGACTCGCACATTATTTCCATATATAACAGAAATAGATTTAATAATATTACAGTGTATTTGTAAATACAATATTCCATACAAAATAAGTGAGGGAAATTATATTAAGTTAATTTGGACTTAAAGTAGTGTATTTTTTTTTGTATTTTGTAAAAAGAAGCACTAGTTAAATTCATAGTTGAAATATCTTTTATACTTATTAAACATAAAAATAGATTGTATTTATCGAATTGTTTCCACTGATATCGATTTTGTATAGTTTTGTTAGAAATTCGTTTCGCAGGTTTTCAAATTTCATGTTTTTACTACTTAACAATTAGTCGCCGAAGGCGACGTGATTATCGGCGAATAGTCACCGAGACGAAGTCGATATTCGCCAATAATCACGGAGCCTGAGGTGACTAATTGCTTTAGTAAAAAATTACAAATTGTTTTAGGAAATAAGACACATTTAAAACGAGGAAAAAAATTATTGCACGCGAAAGCGCGCCGGCATTCATTTTGGATAATCGCTGGAGGTGACTATCGTGTGAT
>JAODFW021225642.1:0-23880 GCA_027575235.2 Palythoa mutuki | reverse complement strand
TTTTGTCTCATGTTTTTAATAATTGCATTTACTAGTGTTTTGATGACTTTCACAACTGCGGTCTTTAATAAATGATCTTTCGCTTAATATAGAAACTGCCAACTGGAGACAGAAAATGAATCAAAGATGGGCGTGTTGCTATAACAATTCCTATCCTGAAAGAAGATAGATGTTTCTAAACAAAACTAAAGGAAAATAATTAAAGTGCGATTTTTTCCCGTAAATCTTCAAAAGTCATTGCATGTTTTCCGAAAAATATTTAGATATTACAGAGTTTTAATTTTCGTTTTCTTCTGATTTCTAATAATTAACAGCTCGCAAAGAAAACACAACCTGTAATCACTTATCATCCCGGAAACTAACGGATCGGTAAACACAAGAAAATGAAGACGAGGTTTCAGTTTTATGAGTTTTAGATCCCAATAAAAATTGATGTCCGAAATTGATTTTTTTCTTCAAAGCAACTATTTTTTATCTATTTGTGTGTAAGTGACAGTGTCAATTATACGTGGGAATTAACGTGTGTGTGCGTGAAGGCGAACACGAGCGTGCGTGTGGTTATGTGTGGTTGTGTAAGTGATCAGTGTGTGTCAGTATAAACTGTATACTATAGATTATACGGTCTTGTATGTTACACGTGGTGTTTTTGAATATTATCAAGTGTCTTGCCAAAGTCTGTTGGTGTCTGTAGATTTAATTAAACGTCATGAAAAGAGAAACGGGGGGACAAAAGTTTTCTTGGATGTGTTTCATAACAGATTTTCTTGAAAAGCAAAAGAAATCAACGGAAGACGATTGCCCTAAAAGTTATTAGTACTTATTTACAATTTTTAGGTTTTTCTGCAGCAGCTGTCGCGTGCCCTACTCATGCATGAACAGACCCATCAAGCTTTTTTATTTGCCTTCCTGAAAAGTATTGAAGTCATACAAATGAGAAAAACGGGGCTGGTGTGTTTGTGTAGCGTACACAGCAAAGGCCATCGATTTAATCTGAAGTTCCACATCGGACGTCGGTAATCAAGTTTAGAAGTTCTGTACATGTTACTGTAAAACCACTGGGTGTGTCTCGTGTCTCACAACTTACGTTTCTGTAGCAAGCTGGTAAAAATCTAAATTTGAACATCACCGAGCCTTCAAAGCATGTGCATTTAAACAATACTTCTGCAAACACAATATGTAACCCACGCGCTATATTCCATCTTCTTCTCACGGCTGTCTTCTTATACAAAAACTGCATTTCCACATAATATAGAGTTGTACTTGTATTCATTGGCCCAATTCACCTGGTTATTGAAGTCTAAATAAGAACTCAACATCGAATAAAATAATTTCAAATTTCATACAGTGAAAGGCATGTCATTCTCAGGTGCTTTTAATTTTGGGGTCTTTTGACAAGCCCCGGGAACTGTCCCAGAATGGAACAAAACATAACGCTCTCAACATTGTTTTACCAGCAAAGGTACTTATCGTGTTAAGACAACAATAAAACTAGATCCGACATTGAAGCTTGCAGTTTCATTAAAGTCACTACATGTGGGCCAAGATAATTTGTTTTGTCCCGGAAGTTTTTATTGGTTTCCCCCCTAAATCCTGATAAGTCGTGATAAAACGCATTGCACTTTTCGAGTCTCCCGCACACACTTGCCCGAGTAGGAACTATAATTGAATTTTCTCCAAAGAACAACTTCCCTATAAACTGGTAACACTTGATACAAATCTTTTTAACACTTTTCAAAAGCAGGGGTGTTATTTTAATCGGTCTTATAGACCGTTTGTGTTAAAAATCTTAAGCTATTGTCACAATTTATGTCCGTTTGTAGAATGGTAAGATGTCCAATGTAAACAAAACCCGGCATATTGCTCCATGTTCTAATTATTTGATCAAACTTTATTAGTTTTTATTCCGGCTTTCTGTCAATCTGTTTACTTATGTCTAGTTAAATTCTCGCTATAAAGTAATTTAGCGAGAATACGACACGTTTTTGGCGTAGAAAGGCACAATATGGTTTTGCTGATTCTCAGCACCAATTCGGCAAAATTTATCGAGCCATTAAAGTATTTTCAGGTAAAGACTTTTTCAAGCTCTGCTCTTGAACAGTAAAAAGTTCTTTTAGGCATACTATTATCGCGTCTTGTTGAGACATCCATAATCGTTATGAAGTGCCATAGAAAAATCTTTTAGTCAACTCTGTTTTATTCAATCATTCTTTGTAAATCGATCTCGTTTCCTGTAAAGTCGAATCCTAGAGTTGGCGAATTAACAGATTTCATCATAATGATATATATACATAAAAAAATATCTCTGATCGTGCAGCTAAATAGGGAATTTCACGAGTTAATGTTTTAACTGTGTTTAGGGGGAAAATGAATTGGAAAATCAACCTGTGTTGTAGTTTTGAAGATTTTTGCAAACTTCTCAGAAGAAAACTACCGAAATGAGAAAAAAAACTTTCAAGAAACACAATTATATTTTTTGTTCCGTATTTTAAACATTGATAAATAATACCAAAGATGTATATCAAGATAAGTTACCGTGAGAAAGTAAAGTCTAATGCAATGTGCACTTGGTTTGCCTATCCATAAAGTTCTCGCGTTGTAAAACATCCAATGCTTTCCATTCAAAGCAATAGAAATTATTACGAAATAGGCTTTCAGAAAGAGGTTTGCCGCTTTATTAGCTACACCATTTCTGAAAGAAATGTTTCCCCACGAAAAACATTTTAAAACTAGTATTTTTATAATTTTAAAATAATGCAATGCGAACATAATGAAAATCCCTGCATAAAAACTGAATTGCGCCAAAGTTGATAAAGGCTGGGTCATCTCATTTCTTTGTTCTCTCTTTTCCTATCATTACAGTTAATTAGTTAAACATTAGTTTTATTTTGACGCTTCGTGTGTTTTTCTGATCTGCCAATTAACGGTTTCTCCTGTGTTTGAAAAAGTGTTGTTTTGGCCTGAAAAATACAGGATAAAGAAACGATTGCACTTCGTTCCATCATGGTTCACACAACTTTTCATTGCATCATTATACTTGTTTATAATTTTTTTTTATCAAAATTGTTCGATCTGCAGCTATCAAGAGCGGGCAAATATATACAAAGAACGTCGGATCCGGCTGCCAGTCCGCAGTTTGTTCGTAATATCACATTTATAAATCCAATATTAAAAGATCAAAAGTTAAGAAAAAATACAAAGTTTGAAGAGTAACCGTTTGCAAAAGAAGTCGAATGATCACAGTCTTGGGTTTGAATATTTGATTCCTTTTTTGCTGTTGCTACTTGTTTGGTTTGTCAGACGGTATCGGTAAATGAAATGTGTTCATGAAATCAAACGAAAAAGCTAACAGACAGCATCATTTGTTAATCTTTATCTTTTCTGTATACGTCTTATAGTTCTGGTAACCGTATGAAATCTGTTTGCGTCAGCTGTAGCGTGCAGTTAGGGGGAAGATTAACGTGCATGTGTTATTTGTTTCAGCTGATTTGGTGCGACATCAAATATTAGATATGTCAATACGGAACAGCTATAACTAGAGAAATATATAACCTTACCGCAATATGAAATTATCATCTGTTTTATTAGGATTGACACTGACTACTCATGGTTTAATTACGAAGGTCCGCACAAACTAAGGTTGCTATTGCCAAGCCAGACTGAGAAAACAGAAAAGACTTCGAATAAAAAAATGGATTCAAGAGAATTATAAATTGCATGAGCCGGAAGGGAAGAAGACTTTTTTGGCGATCTAAAATTTAGGGTTAATCACTTTAATCTCATTTCCAAGTGGAAGGAAGACAGAATTTCATAAAACGATTGTTAGTAGTTTTTGATTTCCCCGATCGATTTTTAGTTTATCTTTGTCGGAAGGGCAAGTTGGAGAGGTAACGTCAAATCTATTTTGAAACAATTCTAGTTTGATTATTTCGTGAGATTGACAAATGGGGCAATATCAAAGTTGGTATATCACTATTCTAATATCGCTCTATTCATTCTTGTTTGATGAGGGACACGCTTCCTTTGGACAGCTGTTTTTATTTGATGATTGTGTTCGAGTTGTGCAGTTTATCCTCATATTTGAAACGGTAACTGTTTTGGAAGATTTTTTCATTAAAGTGAAATTCATCTTTCCAAACCTCTGTTGACACACATCATCTCTGTTGCGTCCTGTAATGCACAGGAGCACAAATAAAGTTATGAGTAGCGTATTTTGGTTGTTTTGACTTTTCCGGTCCTTTTAATCACACCTAGAAGTCGTTACCAGTAGCGAAATAAATCTACTTTGAAATAAAACTTGATAAGAAAATAATTTCTACAAATAGAAAGTTTAGCCTATAAACGATTTCTACAGATGATCCAAAGTTCTTAGTGGGTCTTATTAGTATGTTCTTTTATTACTCCAGTGCAAATCTCTATGCTTTACAATACAAATACAAAAGGTCCATTATTTCAAAGTGTCGATAGAAAGAATTAAGGGAAAAAAACTATTTTTTGGCGGAGAAAAAAAAGGTAACAAAAGCGAAAATGTGAAGGTGTAATATTGATCATTTCGTAATCCGTACAAGTGACAAAGAATACAAAGTAACTAAGTATAACTATACAGTAAGAAATATAAAATTGTTTTGGAAAGATAACAGCGTTCCCTCAGTATAGACCATTCATAATGCTGGTTTTCCCTTTGATTAAGAAATTCAGATTATTTTAAAAACTACGTTATTAAAATTGAAAGGAGCTGCAGTAGATGTTTTGGTATTTTTCTTTGTCCATTTCATCTGCATGTTTTAAACCGAATATCGCTTTGATATGTTTCTTCCATCCACATATACAAAGAATAAATTTTAAAAACTTTTCTTTAAAAGTTTATTCTAAATTTATTTTGGACATGTGCTGTTTACAAAAGGTTGCGCAACAGACCAGTCCTTTTAGTGCGTGAATAAATCATGCCACTTCCAAACCATAAAGTGACAAAGCTAAAAGTTCCGCTTTCATTTGCGAAAAGGCAATACTTATCAGTTTGAGATTTATCGATGGCCTGGCATAAAAAGCAGATTTGTTTTATCTGTGAACTTCGTATATATCTGGCCGAGGAATCTTTTTTGTACCTGCCCCACAATATGTAAATACTCTTTACCACAAAGTGTCGGGCGAGATATGATTTTGTTCTTCAACAATGAAGAATCAAAAACTCCAATTTAAAGAAAATTGATTTTTACATTTGAATTACCCTACAAAATACCACATATGATATCCAATATTAAAACATTTTTCACAACAAGTTTTGGGGAATTTTGCAGGAGTTTTAGCACAAATACAACCTTTTGGAACTGGTAAAACAAAAACAATGTTACCCTCAAAGATATTAAGATTTGAATGAAGCTTGGTTGGCGCCAGTCCGATAAAACTTTTATAAGCTTCACCAGTAAAGCCTAAACTACAGATTTTGCACAAAAGATTGCTTTATACTTTGTCTTGTTTTACTTCTTTATTCTGTTATATACTTGGATTACCTTAGAAAGTGATAATATTCCTATGTATAGAAGGTCAAATACTATCAGAACACGTTCGATAGGTGGTTAATCCTGGATTACCTTTATCAGGGCATTGGTCTGGATGGCTGCTGGCCTCTTAACGCTTTTATGACTCATATTCCGAAAAATGTAAGATTTACAAATTAAAAAAATCTCATTCAAATGCGCAAGAAAATGTATCTTTCAACGAAATGTCTTTCCATGGTTTTTTAAGAACTCACGCGCTGCGTTCAGCCAAAATTCAAAGTTCAGATTGTATCAATAATTCGCGGTATTCTGTGGAGCCGTATAAGAAAAACATGAGTCTTATGATTTGTTTACACCAAAATAACTCCACTTTTAAGTGCGATATACATACATATCAAAGGGCTGTGTTGAAATCACCACTACCGAGCTTCTGCTCAAACATGAGACAAACATTTAGGAGAATATTAACAAATTCCAAAATATCGATATTTTAAAACATTTAAATTATCCGATTCTTTCCCATTTCTTGCGTTACCACACCGCAAAGCTCTAAGAGTTTTATTTTTGTTTGCGATTAATCTTATTTAAGAGTATGAGATAGAAAAAAATTACTGACAGAAGTCGCACCACGGTAGCTGTTTTTCGTCAGCTATAATTGCGGTTACTCTTACACTTTAAAATACTAAATGGCGATTGGCTTGGATAAACGAATCGTTGAAGCGTCACATATTCTCAGCTTCAAGTCTCGTTCTCTTTGGCTTTTCAACTTCTAGATCTGGTCGTATGTAAGGGAAGCATTTTGTATCACCAGAAATTTTTGGAACATTACAACAGAAATTCTAAGAGCAATGTTAAGCAATTTTGTGAATAAAAGTTTTAGTTATATCATCCAACGCCAAATGCACAAAATAGTCACTCACAACTTTGGAAATAAACTCTTGGCCATTGTGAAATCAAATGGAGCGCTAGTTAATGCAACAAGCAATTCATGCATATTTGTAGTTTTAGGCGTCGTTTTCAAACATAAAAACCTCAGTTACCTTGTAAAGTGCCCAACTAAGTATAAACCGAATTTTTCCACTTTTAGACTTTACTGAATGTCAAGAGATAATGGCAATTGTTTTTGTGTTAGCCATAATCTGTCTGTACCTGTCTCGATAGTTTTACTTTAGTCTTCACGATGAAGCGAGAGCTCTAACAAGATACATTCATATGATGTCTTTATTGCATCAGCGGTGCAGTGATTAGGAGCGTGGGATGACCATTGCAAAATATTTCCATGTCTGTTTCTCCTTTAGTACTTAATCCAGCACAAAATATATAGTGTCATCTACCCAGCAATAACACTTTAGTTGTACAGACTTGATGGCGACTCATCGAAGATGTTTAAAGAACAGGCAGAAGGACTTCCTGATACATTTTATACTAGGTACTATACTACTAATGTGCTGGTGTCCATGGTATATATTCAAACGATCAACTCTTGTACGTTCACAACTTAGTTTGGAACGTGTTTTAAACTGCATCGAAAATACTTAATGTCAACCTTTTTCCTTGTAAGTTTTCAAGAGTCTAAGTTTTATCAACGCTCTGAATTTCGTTATGCAATACACACTTTCTGAATCTACATTTCGAGACAAACAAAATAAATGGTCACTTTAAAGGATTTTAACCGCTGGTTCAAAAGTTGAGAAAACCTTGGTTAATTCCTAACAGGGTTAAGCAGGATAAGAGTTGCTGTCACTAAAAATACTTTGTTAAGAAAAAACCAACGTGTTTCCCTGTGAACACATTTGAGCAAAGTAAAACGTTCCTAACGAAGCTATGTTTCAGACCCATTTCCAGTAAGATTTAGAAGGACAGCAAAGGGGAGTCGGGAAGAACTATTATTCATCAAAAGTTGGCTGGATCGATTTTGTCTGAGCTCTTAATATAATTAAAGCATTGATTAAAGAACTCTCAGTACTTGGTCGTGTGAGTACCAATCGATATCACTTGAGAATAAACCTGAATTAAAATGAATACACAGGATTTCAATTATGAAATTAGAATATGTATCGTGTTAGAAACCTACCTCCATTGGCCTTTTGACACTCTTCCTGCCTTAGCCCCGTTCTTACACGTGTTGGATATCACACGTCTACATACTAAACTTAATCCGACAGACTCTATATGCAGGTAGCTGAGGCTCATAACAACCACAAAAAATCCAAAATAAAGGTCAAATTTGACACATTTTGTGTAAGAATTCTTTAGTTGAAAAGCTTGAAAGTGTCTTCTAGTGTTGCCTCGCGCAGCCCCAAAATAGTTAATCCTGGTCCGATCCTGAGCTCGATATTCTTCCGATAGAATCTAAAACATCTAGTAACAAAAATACTGTTCGTCCTTGATTTTATTAACACTGATTTCACTAATATAATACACCATATTATTGCGCAGTTTGCGAGTATTCATTTATCATGCAAGTGCTGAAAATTCGTTCTTAGTGCATGTGCGGATCAAAATTCGCAGGGAAGCTCTTCATTTATTCTGTATGCAGCGAAACACTCCTAAAATTATGGTTGTACCAAACGAATATCGGGATCTCCTTTACTTGTTATGCTGAAGTTAAATCTTAAACCTGCATCTTCAGTTTTTGATAAAATTTACAATGCGATCGATGCCATAACAGGTCGGTCGTTTCAGTTAATCACAGCGATTTTGCATTATAACTAGACAACACTCAATTTACTTGTGCGACGATCCTCTTTCAATATTTTCGTGCATAAAGGTTTTTACAACACAAGATTTATATACTGTATTTAGTACATGGATACCTGGTTTAAAATTTTATTAATTTGCGTTATTCGTTTTTCAGGACAGAATTACCAGTACAGTTGTCCTAGAAGAACTGATCTTGGAAGTTGACAAAGAGATATGAGAGCGGACCAAGCGTTGCTCTTTAAAATTTATATAGTGTATAATTTTAGTGGTCGCAAAGCAGATTACGAGGGACACTTTGAAATTTTCTTTTATCCGTTTTAGTTAAAGAGAGTTCAGTTTACAATGTAAAAATAATAATACTAACTTTCCTTTGTCAAGCCTTCCAAACGTTATGAAAAACAAAATTTCCTACATTCGTTATTTTTTGTTTACTTTTGCGCAGGTAGCAGGCATCAAGACTCAAAAACAAGATTGATGTGATATTTTCAACAAGAGAGATAACAATATCATAAACCACATAAGGGAATAAGATATTTCTCTTTCAATAATCAAGTTAAATGGCGATTTGCAAAACAATGTTTTTCACATGGTAGCAAGTAGGCCTGAAGGTATTCCATTCCAAACCAATCTCATTTTCTCTCCATTTTTTCGTTTTATTGTCCATTGATAAAAGCTGGGTAAAGATTCAAAAAAGCTATAACCGCTTTAACAAAACATTACCTGTAACTGATTCCTTATTATTTGCCCAATTGTCTAGCAACACGGGCGACGTTCCGGTCTTGAACATTCAGCTTCTCTATCTTTAACTCTTAGAGAGAAAAAAAGTAGAAAAAGTTGACAGAAATTGCAATTATAACGTGCCGTCTTTAAACTTTTTTGAAAGAAATTGAATAAACATTAAAAAGTTTTAACATGAAAGGCTTTTTTCGTCTCGAAAATTTATAAATACACTGCTCTTCCAACGGTGCTATCGGTCCAGGTAATGTTGCAGAGGCTCACCTGTACCCAAACAAAAAGACATTGAGATAATTGCTCTGCTTACAGCGTGGCTTTAGCAGGTTCACAGGTGGTAAAGTATCAGAAACTTGTAGCTTTTATTTTAAGGTTCGAGATATGAAAGTTCACCTTCTAACCAAGGGCATATCACCACCATAAAGATAATAATAATTCGTTTTTGTAATTCAAAATTTGTCTCTTTTCAAATCTGTAAGATTACCCTTGCACTAGTTTTGAGACATCTCATTAATTTTTGAAAAGAGCGCATCAAGGGTAATCTTATGTATAAAGAAAAAATCAGTTGGCAGCATCAATATCAAACAGAGCAGAACTTCAAAATCTACGAAATGTTCGGGAAATGCGCATATCTGTAGCGATACAAGCTCAAGAAAGGAACAAATTAAAGATAACAAAAAGTGATTAGTAACACAAAGAAGACACAAGCATCACATCAAACGTTATGATTTATTCATAAAAGTAGTTTCCAAAAAGATTCTGTTTCATTTACACAATCACCAGAACTCTTTCATTACACCAAAAGATGTCGCTTTTTCCAATTCTAACTAATTAACTTCGCCACATACATGTTACCTGTTATAGTACACAGAAGAAATATTGGCTATGTTATGTAAGCGTGCACTGATTGCATTTTAATTCACCGAGCTAACAAATAACTAAACTTCACCATTCTCGGCTTCTTGTATTAGTTAGCTTTTTCACTTGATATTGAGCTAAATATGTGGATGTTAATTTTATCGAGAAACAAGATCCTCTTTTTCCCAGCCCAAGCAAAGACAACTTTGGCAACTACTTGGGATTTAAAGTTGGTTTGAGAAACTTTATGCTAATGCTAATACCTCACTTCTTGTTTGTATTTACACAAGCTCTGAGCCAGATTTAAATAAGAAAACTTTTCCCGTTGTACCACAGGAATCAAATAAAGAAACAACTTAATTTTAACAAATCTTTTTCAGTCTAAGAAGTAATTACATATTTGTTAAACATTTCTATTGTTGTGTTGTCTTCATTTTTCTCTCTCGGTTGGCTTTTGAATTCCCTGAATAGCAAACATCAATGAAACACCAAAAATGACCGACCTATGGGCGCGAATACGTGTAAAAACTATAATATTTAGTTACTATACGTTATATTTTTACTTGGTTTACCTTATTTCCTACCAAGTTGTTTTAAAAACAACAAAAAATCCATTTTAAAGATCACTACGTTTTGACAATCTCTTCTTGAAAAAATCAATTAACACTAGTAGGAGCATTTTCAAAATCCCAAATCCTTTTAAACTCCCTTTTGTTGCTACACACTTAACAGACTTCAGTGATGTAAATAACTCAGAAAGATTTAGAAAACAAAAACGGATTGTTAAATAAATGTTCGACAACTTTGAAGCTGTTTGACAGTCATCGTGCTATTGAAAACGAAATAATTCATAAGAATCTCAACAGCTGGTCATCTCGTGGTTTCTAGAAATCGTTCACTTGCTGCTTCAGGGAAATAATTTTTCAAAATTTAGTCTGAAGGACAAGCAAAATCTACTCGAGTATTGTAAATAAGTTGTATAGTTTACCTTAGACTGAATTAAACCAGAGAGAGTGAGAAAGAGAGAGAAAGCTTTGGAGTTCTTGTGTAACGGATTTTGGCTACGTGAATACTAGCCATAAGTTAAAAGCTTAAACATCAGTTTTGCCATCTGAACGCTGTTGTCGTTGCGTGGTTGGTGTGCATGGCATCGCTACCAGGCCCAATAAGGATGAACTTGTACATACGATGATGAAACAGTTGGATAGTGAAAATAATCTGCCGAATTTTCGTGTCTTGTCAAGAAGTTGTACCCATTCATATCATGGCAAGGTTGTCCATCTCGGACTAATACAGGTACTGGCACAGTTCTTGGGGCGAAAAGAGGGCTTGGATCACCGAGCGGGCCCTTCTCATAATTTTGTTTTTTGCATTTGTAACGGTGATTTTGAAACCAAATTTTTACTTGAGTAGGGCTTAAGTTTATAATTCTTGCAAGTTGTTCTCTTTCTGGTGCAGATAAATAACGTTGCTGTCGAAAGCGTCTCTCCAGTTCGTAAGTTTGTGCTTTGCTAAAAAGTACTCGTCGCTTTCTCTTCTTAGGTGTTTCGGAAGAATCGTCCCTTTTGGTGTTTGCATCTTCATCTTGTGCTTCGTTTTCTGGCTCCTCTTGATCGCATGTTGAACAGCCAGACTCGTCGTGAATATCCTCGCCTTTATTTGCATGTTGACTTGTCCGGCTGTCTGGAGAGGCGGGAAACAACAAACAGGAAAAGACGATTAATACATCCATGCAAAGTTTGTGTCAAAATCTCTGTGAGTTCACTCGTTCTTTGTATCACAATCATTGCGTTATAAGTTGTGCGAAGGTAAATAGGTTCTCAGTATGAGAGAAATATTTGTTACTATAACATATGCAGGTTAAAAGATCAAATTTATTCAAGTTGCTTAACTTCATAAGCAGAATTTTGAGTGCTTGATAAATGGGGAAGTCATGAATGAGTTCCGAAATCTCGTGGTAAAGGAAGCAGAGACAATACTTCTCAAATAAATACAGAAGGCCCCTTTAGTGAAAAAAAATCCCAGAATGAGAACGTAATGAAAATCATTCGACAGTGCCTTTCGAAAATTTGCACTCCTTGACTTTTAACTAAGAGCTTGAATATTCATATCGTTTACTCTCACTTAAGCAAAGATACGAAATCGAGTTGTTTCTTACTTCCATATGAGAGCTCTTGTTCTTGATTACTCGCTATCCCGCAAGACCTCGATCTGATATCGTCATCCTCACGGTTGGCAAAATCGAATTCTCTTTCCAAAGACGTTTCAGTCTTGGACGCGGTGCCGTTATCTGGTAAGTTGAGAATGTCCTTCACACTGAACGAAGTCATTTCGATATGTGAGCCACTGAGTAAACGGTTTCAAATGGCTTCCATTATAAGGCAGCCTATTCAAACACCACTCATGCTTGGGGCTTACGATCATGTGTCAGGGCCCTGGGCGTGTCAAGGCTCTTCAGTCATGAACAAGATGTTTGACATTAAGCAAATGTTACCAAGCTCGTCTAAATAAACTTGTGGTGATAGGTTAAGGTGGTGACGCAAGTGACAACACTATTAATTAGAGTGATAGCAATTGAACGTCTGTCACACATAAGACTTTAAGGTGACAGATTTTACTTGGAAAACCTGCCCTTCGCACTGACTTTCTCATTCCCCATGTCTACACGTCGTTTAATATCTAACCATTTTGCTTATCAGTCAAAGAACCTGTAATTGGAGTAACTGTCAGAACAATTTCTTCGAAGAATCTTCATTGGTTCTTTATTTAAAAATCCAGTTAAGGAGATGATTATAACGGACAACTCGCACCTCTTGAAAGTTTGAAAGCTAGATTAAATCTTGGTTGAAAGGCAAAAACGCAGCTAATGGAGTGCAAGTCATTTAAGCCGACTTGTTGGACAAGAGATAAATTTAACCCGTGTCTTGCTTAATTTTCATAAAATCAAGCATTTTCGAGTTGCTTTTAGTTTTATAAGGCTGTATCGTCTTTAAATACTAACAAAAATTTATCGAAATTATATTGCCTTTTATTGGTAATATTCGAAATCAACACTTCTCTACAACACTCAAAAATATCACAAGTCTTCTCGACGATTGTAGTTAATTCTTGCTACATAAGTGCTTTATATTTCCCGTATTAACTTTATAAAAACGGAAATTCTAAAACTTTGATTATGGAGTACGCGCTTTGAAATCGATTGTTGCTTCGGATTTAGCCAAACAAGAAGTATATTAATCGGTTTGTTGAAATCTTTTTAAAATGTCTATTTTTAAGCCGGTGCTTGACGAAGAAGTCGAATATGTTTACCAAAGTTCTTGGCTTTAAGGAATTATTTCACGCCGATTTCTCAAAGCCTATCAGGTGGCTGTTGAGAGCACGTGACAACAAATTTAACGAGAGTGATACCCACAGAATAATAAATGTTTATAATTTTCAACCCAGTGTTTATCACAAAATAATAAATTCCTAAGCATGTTTTTTTAAAAAGCTAACCCAAACCGTTTTTCAAAATGAACACAAAATGAAAATTCCTTTTACTCGAAGTCGCTAAGTTTAACTGGATTTGGGAACAAGAACTGTTCTCCAATTAAAAATATCTTTACAACTCCTGCATAGTTAAATGAAAAGAACAAGCACAGGCCATTACCCGAAGACAATGTTTACATTACAACCAGAAGATTAGCGCGTAGTGTTTATAGTTGTCGTTAGTGATTGACACCCTGTCAATTACAGCATTAGTTTCCATGTATTTCAATTTTGCAATGTTAGCGCTTTAAATCAACACCGTGTGTTTTGAACAATAAATTCTATTTTTCTCTTACGCGTGCACTGTCAGATATTATGACACGTAGACTCTGTAGTAAGTGTAGTTAAACTGTGTTTTAAGGCAAACATCTCTGAATAACGCCGTACGCACATTTAAAAGTTACTAAGAACCAAGACTATAAGCGTATCTAAATGTATGGTTTGTAATTTGTTACCTAAAACTGAGTTAAAAACTACAGTTATTTTTTTTGAGCACCGTAAAACGATAATTATGAATATGCACGACAATAATATTTTAAAATACTGTGCCTTAAAATGTGCATTAAAGGTATTACATTACGTTGGTCGTGACCGCAGCCTCAACACACAAGTTCCCCTAAACAACGAGCAATGTTTTATAACAATTTTCAATGAGCAACCACTTACACAATATATAATATATAATATATATACCTTATTTCTAATTAGTTTGGATCATATGTCACTAATCTAAAGCCGAGAACAACGGGCATTTGAAAGTTATAACCGGCACGCGTTTGTGAATTAAATCATTTGGGCCCTCTTCAGCAACAATTTATTCCTTAGCGATGAAAAGGAAAACAGCTCTCTTAGCGTTTGAGGGTTTATAATGCAAACAAGGCGGAGAATATACTACTATTAGAGAATATAACTACCAATGGCGGATGAGATCTGACGTGAACAAATTTGTTTCACCTGTTACAGGGACGCCGCGTTAAGAACTCCTTGCTTCTTCGTGCTTCGTGTATAATATCACAGCAACGTACCCAGGTTATGGTTCAAAAAGGGAGACCATTCACGTTGATAAAGCAGACATTATGAACAGTACTAAATGTTTTTCGCTTCCGCTTAAAAACGTTTCTTTTTGCATCAGATACTGAGAAAGCACTGTTATTAAAAAAAATGGAAGGCCGCTCTTGCAATTTTTATTATCATTGTCAGTTTCAAGTTACCGAGTCTTTTCAGTAATAGATTCGCATTTTCTTCTATATGAAATTGAAGTTGAAGTTTTTATTGTTCAAGACAAAAACTACGGTACAGATCTTGTTTTTGTTCACTGACTAATGAGTCCTTAGATAAATTACATCACGCGCCACTACAAAGCCAAGAGCACGCATAGTATATAACTTAAATAATTTTTGATACTAGTCGCTAATATTTTTTTGGTCCCTGTATTTCATACTGGCGCAGACGTATTTAAAGTACAATCTACATCTTTATTCCAGAAAAAAAATTCCAGGCGGTTGATTTAATACTACATTGTAAAATCCGGCACGGAAATTCTGATAGGTCGGCAAAGGTCAGATATTGTTATGTCCAATAAATAAGTTTTGGTGTGCTTAACAACAATATATAACCTGCAAGGCATCCGAACGTAAACGAAAATAATAAACATATAATTATCCAAACGTCAAATAATGGTGAACAAAGGTTATTGTCAGCAGTTGCTGCGTGTTTAGCCTTCAGCAAAATTAAATTTAAAATACGGTTTCACTTGTCAAGTTCCTTTTAAAAACTGTTAAGCCTGAGGTGTTGGTGTCTAGTGGTAAATTAATATGTCTTTTTGTTCTAATCACTTAATTCTAAAATTGAAAAAAAATTTAAATTTATTCCTTGTGGGACTACTTGAGTAAACACTGCAATATTTCGATGTCTAATGATGCTCTTAGATCATCACAACTGCCAAACAACAGAAAGCGACTCTCGGATATGAATATAGGAGCTTAAGTTTTTCCTTTTTGTTCTGATTCGTCTTAAACTAAATAAGTCAGCAAGCCAAATTTCTTGCAAGAATTAGAAGCAGTTTATCTCTTTTAAACTATGTAAATCTTGTGTTCATAAACTATTGCATTTCCCGTAAAGGGCGTACAAATATATTAATTAGAATAAAGACCGTTTTATCTGCTATAATTCACTTGTATGTATAAATTTCACAAAGTTTAATACAAATTACGTTTACATACTACTCTCTTGAAAAAATACAAGCAGAAGATGGAATGACCAATACAGACCACAAAGTTTTCTCGAGTTTAATTTTTGACAGATCTCGGTATAAATTAGAAGAGACCAGATGATTTATTTCAATCCCTTCCGACACATTATCAGCAAGCGTGAATTTGCGTATCGCAGCGCTGGAATTTACCATGAATATTTGCTCACCTCCTTTTTAAGACCTCCCTTAGTAAACGACTTTTAAAACAGATTTGATTAATAAAAACTCAAAATTTTGCTTGAAGGTTTATAAGCGTTTCTTTGTCTTAGTCTAGTGGGAGGTCGGAAAATGCTCCCTTCAACTTTGTTCGCCCTCACAATGCGTCAGCAATGTGTCAAGAAAAGACCAAACACATTTTTTACGTTATTCATAAAACTTGGGCGTTTATTGACGGTACAAAGTGGCTAAAAAATTAAAATGACGAGGGTTTATTGTTCTTTTATAATTTCATGTCATTTGGTTTGAGGCGTGAGTCAATAGACAAATTCAGAACGCTTGTTCTTTCTAGGCAAACCGATCGCTTTTACAAAAGGATATCTGTTTAGTGCCAATTTCTTTTACATACAATGCTTTGAAAGTAATATAAAGAAAACTAGGAGGTACGGTTAACTTTTTCAATTCATGGTCACGTTCTCCAGGGTCGTGAATGACAGATGAAGTGTATAGTTCGAGAGCGGGAGAGAACCAAAAAATGGCAGGCGGATCAAATGCACGTATAGCATAAAACCAAAAGAAAAACTAACGTTGAACACCCAGTTCCGAAAGGTGTTTTCATGCACCTTTATTATTTCCTTTTATGAAATTTGTTGCCTTTTATTCACTATTTATTCAAAAGATTAAGCTGAAAGAAATGAACTATTCAATTCTAAGAGTAAAGAGTTTTCTTTTTAAATTCTTTGGTTCAACATAGCAACAATGCAATTCATACGAATATTCACTCTTGATAGTTGTGTATCTTTCATCGCTAAACCAAGACAAAGCTACCATAGGTAGACGTTTTGGAGCATAGAAATCTCCGGTTTCACAAAAGCCTAAGAAAAAGAATAATGATGCAGATTTTAGTTATACTATGGTGTCTGAATGAAGACTGTAATCATTGACTGTAATGATGCATTCCGGCTATAAAGTGTTCATAAATCGTCCATTTATATGAAGCAGGGGCTTGACAACTTTGCAATCTAAATCAGAGCGATATGAAACAGTTGCTTTATATATTAGCACTGAACAGGACGACCAAAATGGGCGAAAGATATTGTCAGTCTCAAGATAGTAGCCAACTCCATTTTCTTTGAACACCCTAAAAGACAAAAATACAGGATATTTTTTCTTAGTTGCTATTACTTCTGGTTCGCGATTGAAATACCGTTCCTAACAGTGTCATTTGTTGAAACCGTTTGTTGAGCTTCACACTGTCTGGCAGATGAAACTGCTTTCGTTTCATTGTAATGTAAAAATTTAATAATGTTTACACACGTAAAGTGTTAATTCGTTGAAACAAAATACAAGCCCATTTTGATTGAGAATTTGTTAAGATACTTTGTTCGCAACTCAATCTTTTGTTTTGCGCCCAAAATATTTAAATGTGGCAGGGTATAAACTAAAAAAAAGTTATTATAAAAAAAAGTTTGAAAGGGTTATTTTGACTGCATGCATCTTTAGCGAAATAATTACTTAAACAACGATACCTGTAAATAGCCCAATTTAGTTGTCCAATAACATTACAGAATTTTTTTTAAAGGAGGGCATTATAATCGTGTTGTACAACTTCAATGATGCAAGGCTTTTATTCAAAACGAAACTATCAGCATCAAAGGATTTGTCATATTTTGTTTCGTAGGTGACAATAACCAACTTTTTATCTGTCCCATTACCTGATTTGTCATTCCTGTCATTGTACTATAACTTAACAAAACATAAACTGACACTAACTAAAATTTGTTTTGTTTCAAGGCGCTTGTCTAGTTTTTATAGTTAGCTCCTCCCAGGACACTCGTATAAGTTGTAAGTGGAGCCAGGAGTCGCAGAATTTAATCTCATTATCAGCGCGACACATACAATGGGATTTATTTGACCATCTTTTATAGCTGAGTTCAAACTTTCAGTTCTATTTATCATGGGCTCGTTTTCCATCAAGGATATTCTCGATCTACCAGACGATGGGGCTCAATCTCTAAACGTGGAACAACCGGAGGAAATTCATTTTGCACCAAAGAGATTCAGTGAAAGTTCAAACTCCGAGCGAAAGCATTTCAAAACCAGGATTCTTTACCAAGGTACACTAAATTCAAGTGAGATTCTCTTTACTGTTTCAAAGGTATCATATTTGGAGTACTTTCGTTTCATATTTTTAAGGGCTCCTTGTTTTTAAAGTAAAATGGTAACGCATCGAGTACCTTTTTAGGTTTGTGAAAGTGACTGCTTTTGCCGTTGATCAAGCCTGCAGTATAAAATTTTCGCAAATTATTGCTTTGTCAAGCGATCTTTCGCACTCCTTATCCTAAAAATATTCAGTCCGCGAGAATCCAAAATCGTTTCTCACAAATTTCTTATAATTACAATAAGTTTCCTCTTGTTTGTATTCTATCTTTGTTACTTTGTATAAAAACACATTTAGCACTGTAGATGTTCTTTTTCTTGCCCAGACGATAGACCTGTTAAAGAGGCACTACCAAGTTTGAGTCGTATTCTTGCAGACTTTTTTGCTGTAGTTTAATTTATTGTCTCTGAATTCTGCAGAACCAGGAGAAGAAGATGATCACATAACGGTACAACCCTACACAACTCCAAGGCCGGCCGAGATAAAAAGAGAAGTAGACGAACTACAACCCAGGAAAAGGAAGAGGCGCGTTCTGTTCACTAAAGCCCAGACTTTCGTTCTCGAGAGGAAGTTTCAACATCAGCGCTATCTCTCAGCTCCAGAACGCGAGGACCTTGCACGAATCACAAATTTAACGCCGTCACAGGTAAAAATTTGGTTCCAAAACCACCGATATAAATACCGCAAGCAGATTAGTGAGAAAGGACAGTGGGAAAAGCCTTATACGTCTTTTTCTTCAGGAGCTCTTCTTAGCCCAAATGGTACCCAAGTGTGTAATTGTATGTCACCAAACTGTGGTTATATGGGTGGAAGTACGTATCATGGCCAAGGTGGGTGTGAGTTCTTTCACTACCCGGCAGCCGCAACAAGTTCTTTGTATATGCATCCTCACTCTCTCTGGTGAGAGAGAACTCGTAAAAACGCTCCATGAGGCTCAACTCGGCACGCCTCTTTCACGTTGGGATCAACTTGATTTCATACTCATTGAAGCAAAGCTCAAAAAGTCTATATCAAACGGACAAACGAGACACTAAAGCAGTTTGTGCATTGGGAAAATTTCTACAAATCTTCACAAAAAGGGGCCGATTTTTATCACTCTGATATAAAGTTGTTTGGTGATGTTTCATTAACCTATATGAAGGCTTCACGTTAGTTGTAGATTCTGCAGACTTTGAATAGTCTAATTTTCAAAGTAACAATAAAGTTCACAGTGCTTAAAGAATCAAAATGTTTAAGTCCTTAACTTATAAAATTACGTTCTCCTCAAGAAAAGCTATACTTGAAATTCTTCTCATATCAGTGGCAAAGGAAAACAAAAATAAAGTCTCGTGTCTTTGTTTTGTACCGTCAGAATTAATCTGCTTCCTTATCAGACAATAACGTTCTTAGTACATTTCAAAACATTCTTCAGTCTCATAACACATTTAAAATTATTTCACAAGAATTAGGAAGTGTAGCCGAATACTTTGACGATTGCAACATTTCTAAAATGGCAATCTTCGTTGTATAGGATCTGGAAATTCTATAGCCATTCTGCAAAGTTCATCAGTTTCTGTAATAATGGAGTATTTTCAAATCCAAAATATTCTGTATAAACTTCGCTTTGCGTTTAGTTTGGTTTTCTACAACACACATGTTCTAGCTAGTGAAGACATGAATATATAATTTGATATATATTGATCCAATCTGCACAATATGCTTGTTAAAAATATTTTTAGTACGCCAAACTTTCTTTAAACTATATAGTAAGTCATTATCTGTTTAAAACTTTAATTCTATCTACTACTTTCCAAAGACCTTTGAAACAACCAAAAGCCAAAAAGATACAGCTTTAAAAGCTGTTTATTTGGCCATATGTATAAACGTAGTCCAGACACCGTGTTTTTAGTTACTCGAGAATCCAATAAGAAAAACAGTTGTAAGTAAGTTTTCCAACAAAACTTTCATGTGCGAAATCACTAGTGTTTGTTAACCGAAGAATTAACTACGTAACTCCAAACTGAGAAATGTATTAACAGCATAAGAAATTAAACGATTTCTATATTAAGTCGGAGATTTTAAGGAAATTGTACATATACACATTAGTACATATTCCTAAATAAATTGCTGAAGAAATTTATTGTATTGATAAAATATATGCTTACTCTTTTCATTAGCTAAGTATATCATAGAGCAATCAAAAAAGTTTCAATATTGCAATGAGGGTTTACAATTCTGTTTAGACTTTAGGATTAAGGACAGCGGAAGTTGTTACTTTTCATAGAAAGGCAATGCAGACGTTGATAAAGTTGTGTTGTATAATTATTACAACGCACCGTAGAACAACAATTACAAACACCAGCTTTGTTAGTCTGTTGTAGCTCTTCATTATCTGTTTTTGTGAATTGTAAAAAATAGAAACAAAGAAGAAGCTTTTGTACAAACACAGCTATACTTATTGGGACTCAAACAAATATGGCTTTATTGTAAAGAAAGGAAACAAAACTTCCAAAAGAATTGAAGAACATGCGTTGAAAGAAAGAAACCAAAAATAGAAAAACAACATTATATTGCCGCTCAAACACCTTGGCATATTGATAATGGCGACTATTTCTACTCGATGGTTTTATTTCCTTTATTAATGTCACACTCGATGAATTTTTGCATCATTACGTGCAGCTCGTGTCAAGTTTAATTGACAAGTTTAAACTATCCCTTGTTCAAGGGAGGAAATAACTAATACGAAAGCTTACTTTCTATAAGGGTCTAATCTCTTTAGAAAACAAACTGCGACTTGTAACTTTTTAAAACTCAGTCGTTGCACTCACAAAAGTTCTTAGAAAAACTTTTCTTTTATTCGGTCTGTTTCAATAGTTACTTTTCTGTATGATTAACAACGTTCTGTTAGTCAAATCTGCTTTAGGCGAAGTTTCTTTTCTTTCGCAAAAAGAAACCTTTAAACATTGTATGTTTATTGGTCCAGCTTTATGTAATCAACAATAGTTTAATAAGACTTACCTTAATTAAAATTCTCCGTTTACAATTCGAAGATATTTGATTATCCAACCGGGCAGTTGACTTAAGTCTCTGTTTCCTCTCTCCTTTTTGTAATTTCAGGTGTTGAGTTAAACTTCTTTATAGAAAAAAAATATTTTCTTCTTTTTTTAAAGTGCTATTTTAGGATTCTAAAACAATGGAAATACAGCATGCTATAGAAAAACTGATATTAGATAAATCACAAGATTCTCTAAGGTTCTAGTAACATATTTAACGGCCATGCACGTTTCTCAGTTGCAAATTAAATTTACTAACATAATCAGACACTTT
Source organism: Palythoa mutuki (assembly GCA_027575235.2). Taxonomy (NCBI): domain Eukaryota; kingdom Metazoa; phylum Cnidaria; class Anthozoa; order Zoantharia; family Sphenopidae; genus Palythoa; species Palythoa mutuki. Next base: position 2,690 of record JAODFW021225642.1, on the reverse strand, counting down.
TTAAGGTGTCCTAGAGTTTGATCAAAATTATTTTCAATAGGACATAAACACATAAAAGCCTTTCTGCAAGGACATATACATCAAAACACTGACTGTAAAAATAAACCTCGTGTAAGAATTAAAGGAGGTTTGCATGTAAACTATATAACAAATTAACATTAATCGCCTAAGAAACACTTCTTGACACGCCGCAGTAACAATTGTCTACAAAATGAATGAAATCGAAAGTTTAATGGTAACAGCATCCTTCTATTATTGCTTCTGGATTATGTAATGATTAAGTGAAAGGGATTTTTGGGGGGATAATTTTGCCAGAACGTTTATAACATAATTGAATAATGTTTTGCATAACAAATGGATGAGAAATTTGTTTCGAATACTTATGTTGAGTAAAACAAAGTCAACATCAGCTTGTTCACAAGTCACATTGACCGTGCATACTTTGCGTTTTAACAAATCCAAAGTTTAACGGCTCTAAACTTGTTCGACGACTTTTGTTTGAAAGAGCTTTTTCCCTTCGATTTGAAGCATTTAATTTACTTTACTTTTGAATCACAAATTAGGATTTAGCTTCATATATCTAACAGGCTTGTTTTGACGTGGATTTGGTAAACAAACTCTAATCGGTTTTACTTTGCATTTTTTTTCATTGAAACAACTTTGAACTGTCATCTCACTTTCTCAAATGAGAACAACAAACTGCAATAGCTCATGTACGGATGGCTAGTAACCCTTAGACAACTTTATCTACCGTTTCAAAACAGCAACTGAACTATAGATTTTTAACCCATAACTGAGGTTGTTCGTAATTAACTATTTTATGGTGCCGGTCCATGCAGGTTATAAGAAAATCAGTCAACAAAAAAAGTAGCCATATGCTATAGTTTCAACCGGGCTGATGGAACAGCTCAAACCCATCTCGCTAGCTATATATAGTTAGAGTTCTTTTTAAAACATGCGTCAAGACGAGCGAATGATGATTTTCAAAGGAAAGAATTAAGGCAAAGTATAGAAAGCTTCTCTTGGGGTATGGTTTGGTCCAGCCGAGTCGGAAATGTTTTTAAGCTGTTTTTAATTTAATGACAGAAACTTACAGAACACAACCAGTTCTTGGTTTGTGAAGGGTATAATTATTGGTATTCTTTGTCAAAGGATTGGCAATGGAGCTTTATTAAAAATTTTTGCTGTTCTTAGGCTTTGAAAGCAAACTAGAAAACTCAGTCTTACTAAGCGAAAATGCAAGTGTATTTATTTCAAAAGTTCTACTTGTACATCATTTGAAAATATGTAAATAAAAACTTTCTGGAAACAGGCGAAAACTGACCAAGATAAAAAACAGCATGAAAGCATTGTAACTCAATGCACTAATGGCCACTCTGCATTTTATGATGACAATCTATCAATAAGTAAAAACAAAACTGTTATTTACACTTTTGTAACAAAAGGAAGAAACAAAAAAATATATAATTTTCTAAAATACTGAAAAAAAAAAGATTTGTAATATTTTGCTGTTCTCACTAGATTTACAAAGAAGGCTTTGGAAATATGTGATTTTGCTGAGTAGTTATTTAACTCTACATTTAGCTTTGACTTTGCCGTATAGGAAGGATCCACACCATACAGAAAAAACCCTACATTTGGATCTTGACATTTTTTGGGCAACATGAGTTAAATCCAGAAATATCATTCAAAAAACGTTTTGTCCAAACTAATGCGTTTTGCTGTTGTTCGAAGTAAATTTTATCTAAAACCACTGAAATTGTTATCACTCTATGCCCAGAGGGGACGATTTTTATATCGCTTTTATCTACTTCAGCTTCAAGCTACACGTGAACAAAACACTATCTTTAAAAAAATTAAATTATTGTTACTTCCTCTGTTAAACACGCAATTTCGGTTTTAAAGCAATTGGTGTGCTGTTACGTTTTAATACGTTGCATTAATATGTGACACATAATATTGTCTTTAATAGATCTATTACGAGAAAAGAAAATGAGTGACGTCACAGCTGATATAAACATTGCCAACAGCCATCGAAATTGTTACTTTTCCCAAAACATAAATAATTTATATAGTTAGAAAGGCAGTTAAATTAAGAATCTATCTATTTTCAATCTATTCAATCAGTTGTTGAGTTGTTTCAACATGTTTTTATTGCACGAAAGATGCAAAGTGAAGAAGGAAAAACAATTCATTAAATTTTCATAGTCATAACAAACTTGGATAATGAATTTAAAATAAAAATTACGCTGAATAACCGACGTTTTGGAACCACCATGGTTCCATTTTCAAGAAGTTACGAAATTATTTAACTAGGTAAAAAATTCAGTTCTTAAACTTGTGACTACAATAAATGTTTTAGACTAATTTACATGGTGGTGCTGAAACGTCGGTTATTCAGCGTAATTCTTATTGTAAATAGTAATAATAATAATAACAACAACAATAGTAATAGTAATAGTAATAAGAACAAGAACAAGAATACGAATAAGAATAAGAATAAAAATAAAAATAAAAATAAGAATAAAAATAATTTTTCCTCTTCTTCTTCTTCTTCTTCTTCTTCTTCTTCTTCTTCTTCATGTTTTTTCATCTTTTTCTTCTTCTTCTTCCTTTATTATTATTATTATTATTATTATTATTATTATTATTGATATCAATATTAGTATTTAATCATTATTATTATTATC